>CM077445.1:21098237-21268237 GCA_039654765.1 Mylopharyngodon piceus
AAGATATATATTTTTAAAATGACTAAATTTGAAAAAACAAAATAGAGTTTTATGAAAAAGAGCTAAGTTTTATGTTTATGTTTTTTGAGTTTTTATGCTGAGTTATAATGACTAAGTTAGATTTTATGTTGGAGAGACTTATTTATGTTAGATTTTAATAAAATTAAAATATTAAATTAAAATCAAATAAATAAATTTGAAAAAATTACATACATATTTTTGAGAAGTTTCTATTTTATGTTGGCATTATTTCCTCTCAAATGAAATCATTCAGAAACATCAATAAATATAGCCTATTAAACAAAAACATTAATAAATAAAATAAATAAATACATACATTTAAATAAATAAATAGCTTTTAAGTTACTTTATATAGCCCTACAATAATAGAAATACACTCTAAAGAGACAAAAAGTGCACAGCCATTTTCGTAGTTACATCGAGCTTTGGTCTGTGTCTCATTTGTCACACCAGCTCAGTGTTTTAGCATTTAAGATGGAGGCAAAGATGCCAGCTGACATCCAACTCATGCATTCAATCTAATAATGAAGTCTTGTTTTTTTAGGAAGGAGAGAGGTAGCACGCCGGTAGCTTTTATTAGATGATGCCACTGGAGGAGTCTGATTTGGGAATAACCGAAGAGGACACCAGAGAGCCTGTGAGACTGAGTGGAACTGGTGTTTCAAAAAGAGGAACAGAGAGGAGAGGAGACAGGTGGCGTTTACGCCGCTACTACCGCAATCACAGGAGCGTCGGTCAGAGGGATATTACTCCTGGCGCAAGGGAAAAAAAGAGAAACATTTCACCGCTTGCAGAGTAGAAAGTCTGTTGGTGAGGGGGACCCTAATCACATTACCCTAGAAAACTTTTACTTATGGCTAATGGAATTCGTTTAAAATTGAACCATGGGGGCATAAGTACATTTGCATTGATCCAGATATGTATAGAGCCAAAGTCAGTCTATCTATTTTGTGAGGGAATTAAAGCGGGTAAGCCCATAGAGCCAGACTGTATAATCCTATGTTAAAAGATCAATACGAGCTGGCCCGCTCATAGGCCTTTTTTATTTGCTAAAACGCGTGTATGCGCGGGTGCGTGTTTGTCCGGTGTATATTTTGCCAGTGAATTCTTCTGTGTGTGGGAATTGGCCATCTCCCATGCTTACCTGCTTGTTGGGTGGCGGCCCGGCTCTTTCGTGGCTCTTTGGGGTTTTGCGCGCCTGTTAACGCCATACAAATAAGCAGCGCTGCCCTCCGTTTATTTAGTCTGACACTTGTGACATCCATCGTCTATAAAAGCCCCTGTGACGGCCGGCCCTTAAGAGGAAAATATAGGATTGCAGGATACAAGCAGTCAGTTAAATTAAAACAGCACATTATAAAAATCCAAGGAAAACAAGTTGTGTTTAAAAATTTTCAGTTAAAGGAAAAAATTAAGAAACACCTACAATCATGTTTAATGAGTAATGAATGAAGAAATATATACAGTATATATACAGTATATATATATATATATATATATATAATAACTAAATAATAATTACTTTTTTTTAAAAGTGTGCCACATTATCCAACACTGTCTGTACTGCTATTGGTAGTTTGCACATTATGCCACTGCTAATTTGCATAAATGTAAACTCAACAAAGCACAACTTTGCTGAATTTCCAATGGTCTCTGTTGCTCACGTTGTGAGAAATTACCAACTCTGAGTTGCTATGTTTCCATCTTAGGTTAATAATTTAACTTGTGTAAAATTGGAATATTGCATAAATCATTTGCGAATAAAGCACCTTTTCCATACCATGTGTTCAAGAGAACAAAGTCATCACTTCCTGGGAAATTGGTGCAAAATATCTGTAATAAAAATGGAAGTTGCTGCAATCAAACTGTGGCTCTTTTTTCATTCATCATAAATGACTTGCGCCTCAGAGCGCGCAGACGAAATGCAATAAACACTGTCAAGTTATCTTGCGTTCGAATGCATGGTGTTTGGAAACGCGATCATTTGAGACTTCTGGGAGGGAATTATACCCAACCATTGTGATGACAGACTTTTGGCTCGTTTCCACCAAGCGGTACGGTACAGTACAGTATAGTACGGTACGCAATTATTTCTGTTTCGATTGTCAGAAGTTGTGAATGGTACCAAAATACCGAACTGTACACTGTAAACCCGAATAAGTTGGCAAAACTCAAAAAATTTGAGGTCATCAGTTACATCAAATTTTTTAAGTTAAGAAATTCAAAGTTTAAGTAAGCTAAACTGGCAGATTTTTTGTACTCATACATTTTAATTACTCTTAACTTGAAATTTTTGACTAAGTTAATTCATACTACATCATTATACATCATATACATTTGCCCTACTCAAACCAATTCATTATTTTGAGCATTTGGGTTTACAGTGTACCGCACCACTTTTTTGGGACCCTTCTGTTGGGGTACCTAGCACAGTAGTCCGGTACCTAAAGCCAGAAAGTCACTTTGGAGCAGGCACAATAAACAAACATTGTGTGTGGGTGAAATATTATCCTCAAGAAAATGAAAAATCATTAATTACTCACCCTCGTGTCGTTCCACACCGTAAGACCTTCGTTCATCTTCAGAACACAAATTAAGATATTTTTGATGAAATCCGATGGCTCAGTGAGGTCTGCATCGCCAGCAAGACAATTAACACTTACATTGCCCAGAAAGGTACTAAAGATTTAAAACAGTTTATGTGACTACAGAGGTTAAACCTTAATGTTATGAAGCAACGAGAATACTTTTTGTGCGCCAAAAAAAAAACAAAATAACTTTATTCAACAATATCTAGTGATGGGTGATTTCAAAACACTGCTTCATGAAGCTTTGAAGCTTCACAAATCTTTTGATTCAAATCAGAGGTTCGGAGCATGAATCAAACTGCCAAAGTCACGTGAACCATTGAAATTTCGAAACACTTATGACGTAACGAAGCCTCGTTTACTGAAATCATGTGACTTTCAAGTTCCGAACCTCTGATTCGAAACAAAAGATTTGTTAAGCTTCAAAGCTTCATGAAGCAGTGTTTTGAAATCGCCCATCACTAGATATTGTTGAATAAAGTCGTTATTTTGTTTTTTGGCGCACAAAAAGTATTCTCTTCGCTTCATAATATTAAGGTTGAACCACTGTAGTCACATGAACTGTTTTAAATATGTCTTTAGTAGCTTTCTGGGCATTGAAAATGTTAATTGTCTTGCTGGCGACACTGAGCCATCGGATTTTATAAAAAATATCTTAATTTGTGTTCCGAAGATGAACGAAGGTCTTACGGGTGTAGAACGACATGAGGGTGAGTAATTAATGACAGAATTTTCATTTTTGGGTGAACTAACCCTTTAAGCATTTACTGTATCTGAGAGAAATGTAGCAGCGCGTTGATCTGCCTCTTCAAAGGAAGATTACAAACAGAGACTTCACGACGTGAGTACAGGACTCTTTTACTTCATGGTCTCTTGTTGGTAGACATTTATTAATTTGCCTAAAACAATATGAAGCGAGGTCTATGTTTTATCTCCCGCTTCTTGAATCTCGCGCCGCCTGAGGTGACAGGCGTGCTTTTGGCTGTCTTGACAATGACGTAGTTTATTGCGGCACAAGCTCGTGTTCATTTACACTGAACCAAAACAGTATCGCCTTTGATACTAGGGGCTGAGGTGGGTCAGACCCGGTGTATTTTAGGTCTGCTTTTATGCAGCATTGTGTCTTTACACAGAATTTTGAGCAGGTACAGTCCCGGCTTAACTCGGCTGTGTAAAGATGCTTTTAATGAATTTTAAAATGTAAGTGGAGAGAAATTCCTCACACACATCCAAACGCACCACAACTTCACACCTTGCCAGGGTCATCCACTACTATTCACTTTCCAACTATCACAAGTGTTCCACTAGACTCAGTGGAATTAGCGATGGATAAAAACCACAATGACATTCACTGTGGCTGGCAGAAGGTAAATCTGATGACTAAGAAACACAACTATGAGATTAGTCTCTAGCTCTCCTTCCCTAAGTGCTACTCACTACAAATGGGACCCTAAGAAGATAATAACCTTACAATTGCTTTTATAGGGATTGAGTTATTCTATTACAAGACCATGAAAGAATATCACCTTTATCCTTATGACTGCAACATCACCGCCATCCTCCAGTTGTCCGGAATGGATCGGTGATGTTGTGAATGCCACGGGAATCTGGATGATAAATGAAGATAAATATTACATGTCTTAGATAAAAGTCAACATGAAATCAAAATTAAGCTGTTGTGAACTTTCTGCAGCATTTACCATTATTTTCTAATATCAACAATAAAGTTGATTACTAAACCATTGACATGCAGATAATTGTTAAGTATTATGAAATCACAATATGTTATAATGCTGAAATCAGACATCTCCTTCATCCTAAACTCTGACCTCAGAGAGGCTCCTATATATATATTTTTTTCCAATCTCATGAAAGGGTCAGGTGTGGAATAATCTCCCTATTCACACCCATAATTACAGCACTGTTGCCCTCGTTCAGTTTAGTGAAGCACCATGTGGTGAGTGTTGCCACCAAAGACCCTAATAGTATTTCATAGAATCAGCAAAGTGGACAGGAAAAGTGAAAAGGGTCTAATGGCTGATATCCTTCCAATGGCACTCCTCTTAACACATAATCCCTTTTGTCATCATCTAATGGAATAAAAGTGGCAAGGCCTTTCCCAAACTCCCCCTCTCAGTTTTAAAAACATTACTCTGCAAGGACCAATGTGACCATTTCCCATACACTTACATTGAAAGAAGGACCCGAGCCAAAACTAGAGACCAGAATATCAAAGAGAAATTTCACAATTTTTCTAAATGAATGTTTTTTTTTTTTTGCAGATAGTTGTACATGTCAGAGTGTATTCTAAAATGGACATGTCAACAGTCAAAATGCTGCGTTTAAAAAAAACAACAACAATTTGGGTTATTTGGCAACCCAGCGCTGGGTAAATATTGGACAGAACACATCAGAACACATTTTTAATCAGTGCTGGGTCAGTCAATTGGTTTTTAATTTTAAATAATAAAAATGTACTCTAAAATCTCTCTATACATATAGGACAGGAACAGTTCATATACAATATTTTTTATTCAATGGCAAGTCAGTCTTTTACAATCATAAAATACTCCAAAACATTAAGTAAATGTTTTAGGACGTGCCAGGAGCAGAAACAGCAGCTAATAGGAATTTGTGGTCTGTTCCAGTTCATAAAATGGCAATCTTATATATTCATTTTTGAAAAGTTACATAAAAAACAGCGTTACCTTGTGCTATCTCATCTGTCAAGCATTTCAACTGTCAAACGCATCGCGCGACCCGACCACAGCTGCAACGCTAGCGCACTAGATCAACAACGCTCCTATTAAAGTCAGTGCTAGCGCATGGCAACTTTGTTACATATGACAGCGATGTCGCGTCGTGTTTCAGCCCTGGTCGCGCATTCGTTTGACTGCAGTGAAACTTCCATGGTGGCGCCGGCGCGTCGTTCGCTTTGAGTGTAGATCCGGTGTATGCTGCGTTTGTAGTAGGCTAGCGTTCCACGCAGACTGCTTCGTACATGTAAACAAAAAAAAGGTAAAATGTGAGACTACAGACGTTTTCCTCTTTGTACAGTAATAATTTGTTAGGAATACAATGTAATACAAACCTTAATTTCATTCAGGAATTTCCCCTCAGGAAGTTTTCTCTCAGAACACAAAACAAAATGACCGTTAAGTTCCAGTTTTAACCGGTTTGGCACAGACTACCCAACCCAACACTGGGATACATTTACCCAGTGCTGGGTAGGTATTTGAGGGGGTTCATTGTCATTAAAAATGACCCAACAGCTTAGATAGCTACAGAAAAACTACCCAGCACCTGGGTAAAAATATTAAAAAATAAACCAATAAAATTACCCAGCATTTGGGTTAAAAAAATAACTCCGCATTTTCAGAGTGACACAGCACATCGTTAAAAATAATAAAAATAACTCAATAAAATTACCCAGCAGGCTGAACCAAGCATTTGGGTTAAAAAAAAAAATGCAACATTTTTTAGAGTGAAATATGAGCACAAATATTATCTATTTCCAAAGGAAAGATGATGTGCATTCAAATGACTTGGTTTCCAGGCATGACTTGGTCTGATTCTGCTGCTGTCTATGAAGGGGGATTAATGGAGGCCTTATTGAACGATTTGACTTAACACCTCTCAATCCTGCGGGTCCTGCTCGGGCATTAGTCATATCTGAATACAGTTACCCTTAATGCTACTAATCCTTTTAGTGGCTCATCAATAGCTTTCCGTTGTGAGATGCTAAAATCCGAGGTGTTAAAAGTCCCCGGGACAAGACGGGTGAAAGGGGGGTCAGTTAACTTTAGGAGCACTGATCTGGGGTAAATTACCCAGCCAAAAAAACACAGCAGAACAAATAAACAGCAGGCTGGAAATGAGCTGTCATGAGCAGAAATCATTTTCTGGCATGGTGACGGACATCTCTTCGACCACCCGGGAAAATCCACATCCACGGTCTTCATGCTTCTTTCGGCCCGAGGTTTAGGCCGCCCTCACAATGCCAGGATGCTGAGCTGTTTCGAGAGAAAACAGAGCATGAATCATCATGTATGGGGGTTTGAGCTGTACATGAGGGTGGCGGGACAAACTGGTGTCCCAAGATGTGCTATTTAAAGCCTGCCACCACCAGGCAAAGGAAGAAGTGGTTGTATTTCGTTTCAAATGATGTCTTGTTCAGGAAGAGCCTGAGGAAATTAGTCTGGCAGGAAGCCACGGGGGTCCGAGTCCGACTCCCTTTCACACAGTAATGGCTACCGGGGAGTGAGCAGTGACCAGAGAGAATGATATCATATCAGTGATAGCATGTTCGAAGGAGTCAAGAACCTTCATTTACCTCAGAAGAACACATTTAACACCCAAAATGTTCACACAAAAATGAAAACTCATCATTTCCTAACACTGCTTTTCTTCTGTGGAACACAAAAGGAGAATTTTCACATTGATCAATTATGAATAAGACAAAAAAGCACCATAAAATTAGTCTCCATATGGTACTATATTCTAAGTTTTCTGAAGTAAAACAATCTACACATGAAAACCATATGACGTTTGTAGTATAGACCTTATGCTCCAGAGAAACAAGCAGCCATCTTTAGAATTTTGAGTTTAAACTTTTGTTTTTGTGGTAAAGCTCTGTATTTCTATGGCACCACTGAAGTGGATTTACTTATTGTACAAGGGTTAGTTTACCCAAAAATAAAAATTCTGTCATTAATTACTCACCCTCATTTCGTTCCAAATCCGTAAGATCATCTTTCATCTTCGGAACACAAATTAAGATATTTTTGATGAAATCCCGAGAGCTCTCTGAACCCCCATAGAAAGCAATTTCAAGGCCCAGAAAGGTAGTAAAGACATCGTTAAAATAGTCCATGTGAATACAGTGGTTCAACCTTAATTTTATGAAGTGACGAGAATACTTTTTGTGCGCAAAAATAACATTAAGGTTGAACCACTGGAGTCACGTCACATGGACTATTTTAATGATGTCTTTACTGCCGTTCTGGGCCTTGAAAGTGGAAATGGCATTGCTTTCTATGGGGGTTCAGAAAGCTCTCAGATTTCATCAAAAATACCAAATTTGTTCCAAAGATGAATGAAGGTCTTACGGGTTTGGAACGACAAGAAGATGACAGAATTTTCATTTTTGGGTGAACTAACCTTTTAACAAAAGTTATGGGCATTGCAATGTTTGAAGCGGATGTCATAACAAATGTCAGTAGACCGGGAAGATTTTAAAACTCATAAATCCATAAGATCTTACCTTCATGCTGTGGAAATACAAACAGGAAGACAGGACGCAACGAGCGCTGAAAAGAGGTGGGGCTACATAAGGTCTATATATGGACAGAAAAATATAATATAGAAAACGACATTGCTTAAATGCTTAAATTTATCCAACTTGGGTAGATGTTGCTACAGCACATATCCCAGTGTCTATACAGTAAGTGGGGATTACTCTAAGCTATCTTTTAGTAATTTGCAGCTTATCAAAAAGAGCAGTTTTCTGCCAGCTACTTTAAGAACACTTAACAAAGAGGGTAGACCTGGAGAATTTCAGGCAAGTTCACACAAACAGACACCCTTAAACACGCATGCACACACGCACTACTGCCTCCATCTCTCTGCCTCCTCTGTTTTGTTAAATAAACAAGGTTTTCTTATCATAAATGAATATTTACTGCATGATTGGAGATAGATGCACATACATTGGCCCCCAAAAGTATTTGTATACATAAGCCACTTAATGTACACTGTTATAACAGTATACTGTTTAAAAGATTGGGGTCGGTAAGATTTTTGAAATGTTTTTGAAAGAAGTCTGTTATCAAAAATGCTGATCAAAAATGTAAAACTGTAATATTTTGAAATATTATTACAATTTAAAATAGTAATTTTCAATTTGAATATATTTTAAAATGTAATTTATTTCTATGATGCAAAGCTGAATTTTCAGCATCATTACTCCAGTCATCAGTGTCACGTGATCCTTCATTCTAATAAGCTGGTTTGCTGCTCAAGAAACATTTCTTATTATTATCAATGTTGAAAACAGTTGTGCTGCTTAATATTTTTGTGGAAACCATGATACTTTTTTCAGAATTCTTTGATGAATAGAAAGTTCAAAAGAACAACATTTGTTTGAAATAGAAATATTTTGCAACAATATAAATGTTTTTGTCACTTTTGATCAAAAAAATAATCTTTTAAAAAAAATCGTTTTGACCCCAAAATTTTGTAAAAATGTATGAATGTCATTGCATTACATAATAAAATATTGAAACAGGTGGCACCAGCTTTTCTGAGCCATCTGAAACCCCATAAAGTGGCTTAGGCTTTCCTTCCTGTGTTGATGTGTTTCCTTTTGAAACAGGAAGTTGTGGTGGGACTTATGAAAAGGCTTGTGGCTTTTAAAATAGCCAGTAGGCTGTAATTTTTGTCACAGCCATAAACTATTATTGGCTACTTGATAATGCTAGTCAATGGCAATATAAGGTGGTGTTAGGGGGAGGGACATTCTCCAGAGAGAGAGAATTTGATTGGACAGATGATAAATAAATGTTTACATTTTTAGAATGTAATTTTTTTTAATCTGATAAAAGAAGAAGAAAAAAACGGCCCACTTTTTCATGAGTACAATAGTATATAGATGTTTCAAAACGAACACACAATGACATATATATGATCTATATTTAAATGTGGCTTGCATGTCGAAATACTTTATGGGGCGACTTGCATCTTATATTTTGTGTATAATGGATATACGGTATCTCACAGAAGTGAGTACACCCCTCACATTTTTGTAAATATTTTATTATATCTTTTCATGTGACAACACTGAAGAAATGACACTTTGCTACAATGTAAAGTAGTGAGTGTACAGCTTGTATAACAGTGTAAATTTGCTGTCCCCTCAAAATAACTTAACATACAGCCATTAATGTCTAAACCACTGGCCACAAAAGTGATGCACCCCTAAGTGAAAATGTCCAAACTGGGCCCAAAGTGTCAATATTTTGTGTGGCCACCATTATTTTCCAGCACTGCCTTAACCCTCTTGGGCATGGAGTTCACCAGAGCTTCACAGGTTGCCACTGGAGTCCTCTTCCACTCCTCCATGACGACATCACGGAGCTGGTGGATGTTAGAGACCTTGCGCTCCTCCACCTTCCATTTGAGGATGCCCCACAGATGCTCAATAGGGTTTAGGTCTGGAGACATTCTTTAGCAAGGCAGTGGTCGTCTTGGAGGTGTGTTTGGGGTCGTTATCATGTTGGAATACTGCCCTGCGGCCCAGTCTCTGAAGGGAGGGGATCATGCTCTACTTCAGTATGTCACAGTACATGTTGGCATTCATGGTTCCCTCAATGAACTGTAGCTCCCCAGTGCCGGCAGCACTCATGCAGCCCCAGACCATGACACTCCCACCACCATGCTTGACTGTAGGCAAGACACACTTGTCTTTGTACTCCTCACCTGGTTGCCGCCACACACGCTTGACACCATCTGAACCAAATAAGTTTATCTTGGTCTCATCAGACCACAGGACATGGTTCCTTAGTCTGCTTGTCTTTAGCAAACTGTTTGCGGGCTTTCTTGTGCATCATCTTTAGAAGAGGCTTCCTTCTGGGACGACAGCCATGCAGACCAATTTGATGCAGTGTGCGGCGTATGGTCTGAGCACTGACAGGCTGACCCCCCACCCCTTCAACCTCTGCAGCAATGCTGGCAGCACTCATACGTCTATTTCCCAAACACAACCTCTGGATATGACGCTGAGCACGTGCACTCAACTTCTTTGGTCGACCATGGCAAGGCCTGTTCTGAGTGGAACCTGTCCTGTTAAACCGCTGTATGGTCTTGGCCACCGTGCTGCAGCACAGTTTCAGGGTCTTGGCAATCTTCTTATAGCCTACGCCATCTTTATGTAGAGCAGCAATTCTTTTTTTTTCGGATCCTCAGAGAGTTCTTTGCCATGAGGTGCCATGTTGAACTTCCAGTGACCAGTTTGAGAGAGTGAGAGCGATAACACCAAATTTAACACACCTGCTCCCCATTCACACCTGAGACCTTGTAACACTAACGAGTCACATGACACCAGGGAGAGAAAATGGCTAATTTGGCCCAATTTGGACATTTTTACTTAGGGGTGTACTCACTTTTGTGGCCAGCGGTTTAGACATTAATGGCTGTGTGTTGAGTTATGAAGTTATACAAGCTGTACACTCACTACTTTACATTGTAGCAAAGTGTCATTTCTTCAGTGTTGTCACATGAAAAGATATAACAAAATATTTACAAAAATGTGAGGGGTGTACTCACTTCTGTGAGATACTGTATTTGATCTATTTGAAGCCAAATGTGAGCTTAAAAACATGGCTCTATAGATGCGTGCATCTTGTGTCATTACATTTCCTCAACTCTTGTTTTATTTTCTAGTTTCAGAGTAAATAAATTAACATTTTCACTTTGTTAGTAGTTCCCTTAACATCAAACAGGTACTGGTCGCACCCCATCCACCGGCCCTTTAAGATTTACAGTCACGTCTCCTTCACTTTAGTCTCCTGATCTCTTCTCGCCTCCCCAATTACAGCACTAATTTCCCTAATGGAGCATTAATGGACAAACAGGCTGCTGAAGCGACGAGGGAATAAAGCTCACTGCTCAGCACAAAGCCAGCGAACACAACACAAGCCTATTAGATTTCACAAACAATGGCACTGCGATGCCTTTCCCGAGAGACAAACATCTCCCAAGTAGCAGTCACGGCTACTTAGCATGCGGGACAGGAAAGCCGGGGCTTGTTTGCATGTCACGGTGTGACCTTGCTGTGAGCGGTAGCTATTGATTGTGCTCTCCACTTGCTCGCTGTCGTGGTGATTATCTGTGTTGATTTTCAAACGGCTGGTATCCAGTGCTTTAACAACCAAAGAGTCGACTTGTGTGGAGTATTAGGAAAATTAACTTCATTGCCAGGTTACTACTGCAGCTCTCATATCCAGACAGCCATGAGTGAGTAGTTTTTTTTTAAGATATGTGGTCTCTTGAGCTGATATGACAGCATGGGAAAGCTTTGAAGCTGTGCCCACTAAAAACGGGAATGCTGAATGATGAGTAGCTAGTTGTAAGATCAGTTGTACAGTACTTAGATATTGGCATTGTAGAAGGGAGGGTGTCAGGAAAGACAGAGCAAAAAGATCACCACAGTGGCGCCAAGACCCTCTTCTTATCCTTGTCATTCGCTCACAAACACACACACCACTTTTCTCTCCCACCAATAACAGTCAGACACTGGACACAGGCATCACTTTGTGATATTAAGCAAACCCTCATTTGCCTCTGCAGAGGAGCAAGGCATATACATTTCGAAAGCAAACCACAAAATGGTGAAACTCAAAAACCACATATTTAAAGACAGTTTACAACATAAAATCTCAATTCTTGTACTTAAGCCAACAGACACACACACACACACACACACACACGCGCGCACACACATTGGTATATGTGGTTTACGGGGACTCTCCATAGGCGTAATGGTTTTTATACTGTACAAACTGTATATTCTATCCACCTACACTAACCCTACCCATCACAGAAAACTTTCTGCATTTTTGAATTTCAAAAAAAAAAAAAAAAACACCATTTAGTATGTTTTTTAAGCCATTTGGTTTACGAGGAACAGGACACAGGAAGTGTCCTTATAAACCATGTTTACGTTGTAATACCCATGTCATTATACACATTTGTGTCCTCATAAACCACATATGCCAGAACACACACACATACACACGTATGTTGGGTTTCCATGTTTTATGGGGACTTTCCATAGACATAATAATTTTTATACTGTACAAACTATATTCTATCCCTTAATCCTAAACCTACCCATCACAGAAATCTTTCAGCATTTTTACATTTTCAAAAAACAATTTAGTATGATTTACAAGCTGTTTTCCTCATGGGGACCAAAAAATGTCCCTGCAAGATCAAAAATTTTGGGTATTATCCTTTTTGTCCCCACAGCGTAGGGTTTACCAGGACCACACACACACACACACACACAATTTCTCTTCCAAACATATTGCTAATTACAATTGCTAATTACTACAGCCTTTGTGTCCTTGGCACATGTGTCAGTAAAAAATATATAATATAATATATAGAATTTCAATGGCTGTTAATTTTCGAAGTTGTAAATAAAATTATCTAAAAAATAGAATTATTTTTTAGATAAAATGCAAAAATTAATTATATATGTAGTGTAAAAGTGATGCGGGTGTATTTACTTATGCTTACCCACTGATACAACACTGTTTGCCAATGTACAGTATTTATTTGTTGTTATTTGACTGCCCAATCCAGAAGTAGGAGCCTCTCGGTGCACTTTAAAGCAGCATAAATTAAATTGTAAGGAATAAGGAATAAGGAAAAAAAAAAATCAATCAGAAATGTGATTCAGTAGAAGTACAACTATTCACTTTCAATAGTACTCAGGTAAAGTAAAATCCCACATAAATGACAAAGTAATGAAGTAAATTATTCAAGTACTTTATATCCCTGCTGGAGTGACATATCTGGAAAACATGAAACGTGGGAGGGAGGAAGGGGCGACGGACAAGTTCAGCAGAAAGAAAAGAAAGCAAGTCAAAGGAGCAGAGAAACGCAGCCGCTCTAATCTCAAGTCTGGCTCCACAAACAGTTTGGGTGAGAAGCTCGAGAGGTCAGCTGGACCTGGGATCCAAATCCACCTTCTGAGGAGCAAACAGCCGCTCCCAGATGACTCACACTGGAAGGCCTTCTCTGGTGACATCATCTATAGCGGAAGGAGAATGAGAGTTAATACTCAGAGACGCAAACAAGGGACTTGGCATAAAAAAAAGAATCTACAGTCCTGATTTATGGCACTGCAACCAGTCGTGGTCATCCACATGCACTAGTTCTCATGAGAAAAGTTGGGTGTAATGCATTACAAGCAACCCGTGCTCACGTCATCCAGGGTTCTTCAACTTTTTACAGGTCGAGGACCCCTGCAAGGGTGCAAAATACACCTCAAGCCAGATATAGCGCTACTGTTCTGGAAGAAAGAGAGCATCAGATAGCTGATGGTCAGAATATGAACCCTAACCCTGCTCTCATACTCGGACTATGTGCTTCTCCGGCCCTGCTGTGCTGGGGTAAATTCAAAGGGGCCAGATAAGAACTGGAGCCAAAGAGTTATAAAGCTGACTGTCTGTTTGCATTCCTCACATCTCTCAGTGCCTCCTACCATGCTTAAACACTCATGCTACAACACACACATGCAACAGTCATACTGATACAGTATGATCAACAGGAGTAAAACATAAATCTTCCATTTTAAGTTGCAGTTTCTTGCTCGTAACTTAAGAAGTGGCGACAGCTGAATATAAATGGAAATAGTAGCATCATAGATAAATTATGCTGGTTGATGAAAATCAAACTAAAAGTTAATGGCTATTCACATATTTTAGTCCAAATTTTATCCTTGCTGTATTATCGCAATTTTGTTCTGGATGCGGCAATCCAACATTTTTTAATATCTATACTGAACAGTTTATTCAAGTATCATTTCTTTGAGAAAAAAGAAATAGCAATGAAAGTATTATTTTATACTTATGCCTTGTTTAGTTTTATTAGGCCTTTAGACTGCATAAATCAGGGGTTGGCAACCCAAATGTGCTATCTTTTTGCCATGGAAAGAGGTAATCATCGGTACATAATGATAAGAGTGAGTACCACTAAATGTACTCATTTTATTGAGTTATTTTAGAAATCCCTCATATGCCTATTTGCTTATTGCTGCATTGCAGCCTGTTTTATTCAGTTATTTGCTTTATGGTTGCCAAACACTAATGAATCTCACAAACTATTCGTAAACTACATATCTGTGATTAAAGTAATAGCTCAACTAAAATGAAAATTCTGTCATCATTTACAGTACAAATGTGACATAGTTACAAAATAATAATAATAATAATAATAATTAATTAGCACAATCGTTTTTAACACTGATAATAACAAAATGAGCATACCAAATCAGCATACTAATGATTTCTAAAGGATCATGTAACACAAGACTCAAATAATGATGCTGAAAATTCAGCTTCAACGTCACAGGAATAAATTAAATTTTAAAATACTGTATATTAAAATAGAAAACAGTTATTTTAAATAGTAATAATATTTCGCATTATTACTGTTACTAACTGTATTTTTATTAAATAAATTGCAGCCTTGGCAAGCAGAAGAGACCCTCATGTCGGCCTCAACTTGAACTGATTTTCTTTCTTCTGTGAAATATGATATTTAAAGAATATTTTAGCTGTTTTTTCTACATTATGAAAGTTAATGGGAACTCAAGTTCTAAAAAGGACATAAATAAAATAATCCATACAATTTGACTGCTATATTCTGTGTTGTGTTCTGAAGTGACACAATCACTGTAGTGACAACTATCCTTTTAAAAAATAAAATTAAAGATAAATAACCTAAATAAATAAATGTGGCAGGAGATTTTTACAGTATGTGCCATTTGTGCACTCCATAGGCAAAAGTAGTTCTTGTATGAGTTTATGCGAGACATATTCAAGCAAAAATGCATATTTCTGAATCTCTCTCTCTCTCTCTCTATATATATATAAAATAACATCCACACAAGTAGAAGTGAAACAGTCTTAAAATGCTAGGTTGAGAGGGTCAGAACCTGTGTGTGACCTCTTATTCAGTTTCTCTTTGGGGTTTGGTCAGTTTCAGTCAGCTCTGGATGTTAGTTCATGAACTACAGCCCCCGTGGAGGAAAAATGCTGTGAATATCCAAGTTGACATGAAAATAACCTCCAAGTAAAATACTACATCCGATTTCCCAGAGTATGAATGAAAAGGTTGCTGCTTTTACAAGCTAGTTAATGATTGTGAATGTGAGTGTTGCCTTAAACCTTTTGGCAACACTGTTTTGCTAAGGAACAGAAAGTGCCCTGTGTCAATAACCTTGTTAGTGCTCTCTTTTGTTCTGAACTTGACAGTTCATCAACCATTTGGCCAGGAGCAAAATTTGCTATTCCTTAATGGGAAAAGAGCAGGCTGCTTTCCTCTGTCAGGATGATAACTGAAAAGAACATATTTTAACCTTTAAAAGAATAATTCACCCCAAAATAGAAATTTTGTCATCATTTACTCACCATCATGTCCTTCCAACTCACGAGACTATGCTGGTCATCCTTTTCCATGCATTAAAATGAATGGCGACTAAAGATTTCAAGCTTCAAAAAAGGATGGCAGAGCACTATAAAAGTATCATAAGTACAAAATGGTTTATTTGACTCGTGCACTATTTTCCAAGTCTTCTGAAGTCATTAGACAGCTTTGTGTGAGGAACAGACAGTTTAAGTCATTCTGATAATCTACCTCTTGAAATGAGCTGTTAACAGCATCTGGTTTGAGTCAGATTCATAAACAAATCATTCAGAGTGGTTTTGTGAACTGAATCAATCAATTTATTAAAATGATTCTGACTCAAAAGAATGATTCTTTACTTTGCTACTTCTCTGAAATATACCAAGGAGTTCAAGATTGGATGTGTTGTGGTTATAAAGGGATGTGGTAACGGATACCTGAAATCGATGGCTGTGAATGTTTCATTGAAACAAACAATCAGAATGCAAATAGAGTTTCATGGCTGAACTATTAATTTCTGTCTGTTTCTCACACAAAGATATCATATGGCTTGGAATACTGTGCAGGAGTAATTTAGACCCTTTTTAATGCTAATGGTTATGATGCTTTTGTATTTTTTTTAAGCTTGAAACATCAAGTCAATGTTCATTGTAATGAAACATGGAATAGAGCCTGGAAAAGTCTTTAAAACTTCTTTTGTGTTCCACAGAAGAAAGAAAGGGCCTGTTTACACCTGGTCACTTCATGCGTTTTCTTTGATTGGATAACTATCTGATCATGAAAAGACCAGGTGTAAATGCCCTCCAGAAGGATTTAAATCCAGTCACTCAAACCCCTTCAGAAGGAAATGAAAATGAAACTGGACAAGTGTAAATGCATCTGGTTGTTGAAGCCACATATATGTTGCTTTTGTTGACGTGGACTCTGTTAAATTTGCATATGCAGCCATGGCCAAAAGTATTGGCAGTGACATACAGGCGGTGTTTCACAAAATTTGCTGCTTCAGTCTGTGTAGATGTAGATTTTTTCATGTTTCTATGGTATACTGGAAAACATTTCATAAGTTTTATATGCTTTTATTGGCAAAAAGATTCAATATATGCAAAGAGTCAATACTTACAGTTTTGACCCTTCTTCATAACCTCTATAATTCAGTCTGGCATGCTGGATATCAGCTTCTGGGCCAAATACTGAATGATGGTGATCCATTCTTGTCTTATTACTGCTCAAAGTTGATCACAATTTGTGGATTCTGCTTGTTCACTCACCTTCTGAGGATTGACTTCAGGTTCTCTATGGGATTAAGATCCAGGGAGTTGCCTCGCCATGGATGCAAAATTTTAATGTAATGATCTCCAAGCCACTTAGTTATCACTCTTGCCTTGTGACATGGTGCTTCATCATGCTGGAAAATGCATGGATCATCACCAAATTGATCCTGTGTTGTTTTGAGAAGTGGCAGTTTTGGGGCAGAATTGTCAAAGAGCCCAGTGCCTTGGATGAAAAGCAACCCCACACATGGATCTCAGGATGCTTCACTGTTGGCACGACGGCTTCACTGTTGGCACCAGATGTCCCAAACAGTCAGAAGGGGGCTTCATCAGAGAAAATAACTTTGCACCATTCTTCTGCTGTCCAATTCTTGTACTTCCTGCAGAATTTCAGTCTGTCCTTGATGTTTTTCATGGAGAGAAGCGGCTTCTTTGTTGCCCTTCTTGACACGAGACCACTGTCAAAAAGTGTTCGCCTCACTGTGTGTGCAGATACACTCGAAACCACGGAGCAAGCTCTGCACTGGTGGTGACACGATTCCTCAGAAGGAGACAGTCCTGGTGCTTGCTGAACACTCTGGGATGTCCTGAAATATCTTCACTGCAATCCTTGAAGTTCTTGATGTTTCGGTAAGTGGTTCTTTCAGGTGCCAATATTCTTTGCAGCAATTTCCTTGTGAGGCCATTTTGATGCAAATTGCTGATGACTGCATGTTTTTCTTTGGAGGTAACACACGAACAATGACTGGAAGCACTTCTTCCTTGCTTCTATAGCAATGATTACAGATCACTAAATGATAGTACTTGTTCACACTTTCCCATGTGCTGATGATATGATTAATAAAATTATGATACCTGGTCAATTTGTGCCAGGGCCAAAAAACTGTGAAATTTTTTTTTTTTGTCCAATTAAGCATTTTGCAATTATTTAATATGCATCTGCTTACATTAATCTAGAAACAATGTGAATTAACACAACGACTGAAGCAGCGAACTTTGCAAAACACAAAATTTATGTCACTGCCAATACTTTTGGCCACGGCTGATTGGATTTATATTTGTTTTGCGGAGACACATTTATGTGGCCAAGAGAAAATGGAACAGTTTTAACAAATCTGACAGTAAAAACAGTATCCAAACAGTAAAAATACATGAAGTGACCAGGTGTAAACAGGCCCAAAGTCATCAGGACCCGTATGAAATGACATGAGGGTTAGTAAATGACAATTTTTTTTTTTTTTTTTTTGTGAAATACTCCTAAGAAATTATTCTCCAATGAGAGGAAGTCTTACCCAAAGCGATAAAATGTTTGAGCAAATAAAAAACATAAAATTGGCCTCATCCCCCACACAAAACTCTTTAAATTGCCAAATAACACAAATGAAAGCTACTGGGTAATTATAGCATTTGGCTTTCCACACTGCCCTGAGGATTTTGGAATCTGTGTTATGACAAGAAAACATTTTTTGTTAATACGGCACACCTCTGAAACCACAAAAAGTTGTTCCTGACAGGATGTTAGTTGCTTTTAACAGATATGTCCAATCATAAGTGTTAAGTGATGGATATAAGCAACCCATTTATTTTATTTCTGATGGTTACAATAGATGAACTTTTGCTTTCACATTCATCTTTGTCATACAGGAAGATAAGATTAGACTTCAAATGTTCTTACATTCATATGAATCACATTTCATCTGTGCCTCAAGGGTCATGTTCACTTTCAGTAAGAACATAATCTACCCTTGATTCCGACTGTCATCGTTTCCATTTATGTATGGAATTATGCCATTTACATAGATAGGAACAGAGTAATGACAGCTGAAGCTTTGGGAGGATTTGGAGACAATAATGGAGCACACTTTGCACTTTCTCACACAAAAGCATAGTTTAAATTTCCTCTCCTTACTTAGGCCCCCAGGACTGGGCAAAGAACCTTCACTTTTGAGATGATCCATATGGACATTTTGGTCTTATAATTGTGAGCATTTTTACATGACTACATTCTTACTGTAAAATAACACCTCAGGTTGTGAGAAGTATCAGATCTTTGTGTTTAAGCCAAGAACCAAATGTTACCTGTGCGTAAAGCTCAGGTGATTTAATGCTGACACCCGGAGATTATATGAAATTATGGAAAGAGTGTGTTGCATGAGGAGAGGTAATTACGTCTGATAGCCATCAGAGAGGGGCCGACCGCAGGTCTCCTCTGTTAATCTCGGACCAGTTGTTGCCAATTAAAATCCCACCCGGCAGCCAAGACTGATGGAGCTGTGGAGGGGGGAGGGGGGGGGGCATTATCTACTACTTTCATCTGATTAAAATGGCACAGAGAAAAGCTGCTAATGGTTCAGATGTGATTCACAGAGGAGAGATCGAGGATATGCATCACGTACACACTAATTACGTCAAACTGCACCTGCTGAGAATGTCCACTTAGTGCTTATTTTGATGTTGCTGTCAACTTCAAATACAAATTCAATTGATTTAATTAATATACACTACCACAAAAACATTAAGTAGCACAACTGTTTTCAACATTGATAATAATAAGAAATGTTTCTTGAGCAGCAAATCATCATATTAGAAGGATTTCTGAAGGATCATGTGACACTGATGACTGAAGAAATGATGCTGAAAATTCAGCTTTGCATCAAAGGAATAAATTAACACAAACCTTTGAATGGCATATTTAAAATAATTAAATATTGAACAGTAATTTCAATAAATGTCTGAAAAACTTTTATATAAAACAAAACCTTGCTGTTAGGGTGGTCTGGGTGAACTTTGCTTTGCAGTTGCTATATGTCAGTGCCAGGGTGTTCTGGGTGGTTGCCAGGGTGTTGCTATGCAGTTGCTAAGGTGTTCCAAGTGTTTTTAGCACACTGATATGGGTTGTTAATGTGTTCTGGGTGGTTGGCAGGGCATTGCTATGCAGTTGTTTAGATGTTCTGAGTGGATTATAACACATTGCGGCTGTTAGGCTGATGTTTGTGGTTGCCAGGGTGTTGCTAAGGTGTTCAAGGTGTTTTTTAGCACACTGATATGTATTTATAAGGGTTTTTTTGGTGGTTACCAGGGAGTTGCTATGCAGTTGTTAAGGTGTTCCGAGTGGATTATAACACATTGCGGCTGTTAGGCTGATGTGTGTGGTTGCCAGGGTGTTGCTATGCAGTTGCTAAGGTGTTCCAAGTGGTTTTTAACACACTGATATGGGTTGTAATGTGCTCTGGGTGGTTGGCAGGGCATTGCTATGCAGTTGTTAAGGTGTTCTGGGTGTTTTTTAGCACACTAATATGTATTTACAAGGGGTTTTTGGGTGGTTACCAGGGAGTTGCTATTCAGTTGTTTAGATGTTCTGAGTGGATTATAACACATTGTGGCTGTTAGGCTGATGTGTGTGGTTGCCGGGGTGTTACTATGCAGTTGCTAAGGTGTTCCAAGTGGTTTGTAGCACACTAATATGGGTTGTTAATGTGTTCTGGGTGGTTGGCAGGACATTGCTATGCAGCTGTTAAGGTGTTCTGAGTGTTTTTTTTTTTTTTTTAAGCACACTGATATGTATTTATAAGGGGTTTTTGGGTGGTTACCAGGGAGTTGCTATGCAGTTGTTTAGATGTTTTGAATGTATTATAACACATTGCGGCTGTTAGGCTGTGTGTGGTTGCCAGAGCATTGCTATGAGGTTGCTAGGTCACTGTTAGAATGTTTTGGGTGCTAAGGTGTTCAGTTTTTAAGGATGGTTGCCAGGGCATTGCTATGAGGTTGCTTGGGCATTGCATGGGCAAGTCTGGTTACTTAGAAAAGTAATAGCACCGCTCTCCTCCACAAACCACATATTTTGAGGCATCATTGATGTCCGCAGCACAAACAGTGCAGGTTGAGTTACAAGCCAAATGCTTAGGGGTTTGTTAACCATAAGTATGAGCAGTAGTAATAGTTATGCTTGCCTGAATCCATGTTCTCTCTAAAGACATCATGCATTCCAGAAGAACGTTAACGGTGACAGTAACATTACTAAAATAAAGACGTGTCATGCTCAAGGGTCGACTCCTGTCTCCATTAGCAGCTTAATGAGAATCAGTCAGAATCACAAACTGTTACACACTAATCCTAGCCAAATCCCAAGCATACTTGAGGGGCACTAGACTGCTGATTCCCGGGCTAATGGGTAGGATGAGGGTGAGGGTACATTCCAATGGAAGTACGGCCATTGCTCTTGGTCATGGCCTTCTCCGATCACCACCCTTTGGTGAAGTGATGCACGGGATCTATGCACGAGATAAGTTAGGGGTTAAAAGGCCTATTACGTCCTGTAATGCCTTTTGCTCACGCCATGGCCTCCAGAGGAATGAACTAATGCTAAATCACAAAGATCTATGTGGGAAAAACTTTCAAGTGGTCTCAGAAATGCTCATACTCGCATTCATTCACACACAGAGAAATAAACACCTGACTCACAGAGAGGTTAAGGTGCTTGTGTGAGCACTTGGACGTCACAGGTTAACAAACACACCGTAAAGCAACAAGGTGGAGACAGGCTCCTCGACGAGTGCACTTTTTAACTCCCCCCCCCACAATGAACCGAGAGGAGGTTTACACCTTCTGGTACAAGGGACGTGTTTACACTACACTAAAGCCTCCGCATATTTATTACCAGCAGCACGATCCCAGGTACTTAAGTGTCTGCGGACGGAGGGAGATCGGGAGAGAAAACAGAGCCACCACTCTGTGCTCACCGCTAATCCTCTGGCATCCCGCTCTGCTATCGAATAAGAGGGTCTGGATCGGGATGAGAATATATATATGCTAAGAATATAGATAAATCTGGAATATCATACAAGCATACTACTCTTAATATTTCTGTAGATACAGTAGTATGCTATTCCAAACACCACGTGTGTGTAATATCAACACTTTTACTATTGTAGTAATGTACACCAGTTTGTAATATACAAGTTTGGTGTTGGTACGATTTTTGTACGATTTTTAAGAAGTCTTTTATGCACACCGAGGCTGCATTTATTTGATCATATGATCATAAGTTGCTGTTTGGATTTAAATAGGCAAATACTTAAGAGTGTATGACTGGATCATTATTGCTGTGATTATTATGTTTCTAGCATGTTATATGTTTGGCAACAGTTCTTTTAACCCTAATTGATAGAGTATGTAGCTTTTCATTTCTCAAACAAGAGAGGGAGCATGAAAAAACTGATGCACCTCTTGATGGAAATAACATCACAACATTTATTTCCATCAAGAAGTGCATCCATTTTTGGTCAAGATCTTGTATTGACAATGCAAGAGGTGAGCACTCTGTAAAGTCTACTTCAGGACATCCCAAAGACTTTCAGTGAATTTAAGGTCTGGACTCAGAGGTGCCAATTCATGTGTGAAAATGATTCTTCATGCTCCCTCCCAACCATTCTTTCACAATTTGAGCCATTGTCATCCTGGAATATGTCTTCCTACATGGTTGTTTAAGAAATTAAAAGCTACACACTCCATCAATTAGGGTTAAAATAACTGTTCCCAAACATATAACATGCTAGAAACATAATAATCACAGCAAATGATCCATTCATAGACTCTTAAGTATTTGCCTATTTAATATATATATATAATAGCAATAAGGTACGAGAGGCTATGCTGTGTCGTGAATAAGTCACGGCTGAAGGGCGTTGTTAGGCACGACGCGAAGCGTTTTATAAAACGGTTACCACAATACAAATATTAAAGCCAAAAATATGTATCAATGCAACTTTCATGAAGTAAACTTTCACTAAAAGTCTTCCTTCCACCGGAAAAAATAGTCCCTGACAGTGAACAGCAACATTAGTTACTGTACATTATTATGCCATTAGATGGCGGCAAAGACTGTCTTTATGAGTGTGTCAGTCAGTAGCGAAGACTTTTACATTGAAACGATTGAATTGTTGTGAACACGGAACAAGACGCAACTGACAAATGCTTTGACTAGCGCTGTCAGTCATGGGAAAACCCCTTAAATGTTAAAAGGACAAGATAATACATCGGACATTGAAAAACAGATTTTTTATTACGAACATAGGACTGACCTGAAGGAAAATGCTAAATCTGAATGCAGGTAATAAACTTGCTCACTCAATCTCTTTACATAATACAGTAAGCTTCAATGAACAATATCAATTGAGAACAAACAGTTTACGTTGCTATGAGTGGTTGCTAAGGGTGTTGTGTAGTGATACACAGAACCGTTTGGTGACGCGGTCATAGCCGTGTTTTATCGTAAATAAAACACAGCTATTGACCAATCAGAATCAAGGATATATATATATATATAAAAACAGAAGTTTCCAGAGGTTACATACTATAGAGTGATTTTCATGAAGACAAACAGCCCCTCTCGCCTCACACACACTCACACGCCTCTTCTAAGTATGCTAAGGAGAGCGGGAGATGGAGTTAAATGGAGAGAGAGATTGAAAGCGAGGGATGAAGATAAGTGGGACAGGATTAAGTTGTCTTGAGTCTGTCTGAGGGTCTACATGGCAGAATGGCAGCTGCTGAAGTGTTTATCAACAGGAGTCTTGCACCGACGCTCTGTTTGTTTTCAGCTGTATGCAGACAGCTCAGCAGTTCACACGCAGAGATGATCAGGAGGGCGTGAACTGTTTGATACCGTTATATTGTCAATGACAGTGATATTCACATACCCGTATCTGATTCTATGTGATGTACTGTAGGTACACTTTAACTGAAAGTCAATCAAAACTGACAATATTTACTTTCTCTCTGGTCTTACTGTAAATGATTCACTGGAAAAAAGAAAAAAAATGTATATTTTTTAATAAAATGGAATAATTTTGTAAATGATTTTGTAAAAACAAAAATATAATTTTCAACTTTCATATAGAGACCACTTTTCGTGATCCATTTAATTCCCAATAGATAAAATCAAGTCGTGTCCAACATATTTTTCACTGGAAAACCTCACGTCACATCAATTACGGAATTAAAATGGGGTTTTTGTTGACTACTTTTTAAAATGTGCTTGTTCTTATTTTTCTTCCTAAACAACTGATGCAACTCCATACTGACACCTATCTGCATGGATGAAACAACACGCAAAAGCAAAAGGTGAGTTATCGATGACACTGTAAAACAAGGATTCCCAAACGAAAATAATTACTAAGTGCCCCCTGACATTTTAATTTATTGTTAATATTTCTATAATTTAACAACAGATTTGCATGTTTATGGTTCTCTGATGTCGGTTAATGGTCACATGACAAAGTTTAAAAAATAAAAATATTTCTGTGATATTTCAGTGATTTATTTATTTAATTTTTAATTAATTTTTATAATTTACTAATAAATTTTCTTTAGATTTTTATCAACCCCAGGGGGTTGAGAAATGTATTAATTTTTGTGTCACTTATTAATTTATTCCACAGCTGGTTATTTAATCATGACCTGGACATGGCAGACTACCCTGATGTAGAATAAAACAGCTTCACCTTTATTTTATGCACATGCACGTCCTGTATTTGTCAAAAGTACATTCATTCACTGCTTTATGTGTGAAGTTTTTATTTACTTACACTGAGAGAGTCCACGTTTTAAGCTGTCAGGCAGCAGACTGAAGTTCCTTATCTATGGTGCCCCTTGCAGAGGTCTGGATTTCTGGTCCTGTGGTCAGCATGGACAGTGTCCATATAGTGGCATGCAGCGATCAGCATCGGCCCTGCTGGGATAAGAATGGCAGCGGTGAGGTGTGTGATGAGGAGGGTGACAGGGATCCTGTGTGAACTGGCTGATAGAGGAAGCTATTCCTGCCCATTCCCACGGACCGGCCCAAAAAACATATGCTAGGGTGTCAGGCACGCTGGCAACACTGCTGACAATGCAGAAAGTGACAAGTGTGTTTGCTGCCACCTCTCTGAAGAGCCACAGCAAGGCCCTCACGCGTGCGTTTACGTGTATATGCTCTAACAGACGTACACACATGCACCACGAGCAGTGCTGAAGCTGTGCTCTCCAATGGCTGTTCTATGTAACCTCTCAAACTAATTTAATTGAGGTGCTGATGGCCTTTTTCTGCACACTTTGATCATAAAATCTGTAAGGAAACAGAACAAAGCACTGACAGGAAGACAGTCACCATGTGGCCAGTCGATTGCGTGTGTTTGTATTTTGAGAGGTTGTTGATTCTAAGCATCAGCACCTTTGAACTCTGCAAATATAGCGTATAAATTTGGGGTCGTAAGATTTTTAATGTTTTTCAAAAGTGTTTATGCTCACCAAGGCTGCATTTATTTGATCGAAAATACAGTAAAAACAGTAATATTGTGAAATATTAGACTATAAGGACACAGTATGTTAATATGAAGGAATTTTCTGTATTGATTTTTCACAGGTGTTTTATTTTGAATTACGCATTACATTGTGTTGTTTTTTTAGGGTTAAAGGAATTGTCCGTAAACTTAATGGATAAAACATTACCAGTACCTTTTCTACTGCTTTTTTTTCCCCTTTAAAAAAAATATATATATTACAATTTAAATTCTTTGTTAATATAGTTTAAAATATAATTTATTCCTGTGATGCAAAGCTGAATTTTCAGCATCATTACTCCAGTCTTCAGTGTCACATAATCCTTCAGAAATCATTCTAATATGCTAATTTGCTGCTCAAGAAACATTTGTTATTATCCATGTTGAAAGCAGTTGTTCTGCTTAATATTGTGGAAACCCATGATACATTTTTTCAAGACTCTTTGATAAACAGAATGTAAAAAAACAGCATTTATTTAAAATAGAAATCATTATAAATGACTCTGCTGTCACTTTTGATACATTTAATGTGTCCTTGCTGAATTAGAAGTATTAAAAAAAAAAAATCATACTGACCCCCAAAAAATCCCTGTAAAATTTACTGTAAAAAAATGGCAGCTGTGGTTGCCAGAACTTTACTGTAAAAAGCACGGTAGCAACATTTTAGGTTTTACGGGACAGCAGTTAGTTTACGGTCTATTTTACAGTTCAAAACCATATAATTCAAAGGTTTATATTGTAATAATTACGGTTCATAACTGTTTATTTTACACACTGTAAAAAAATTCAGTTAAATTTGCGGTAAAAACCCCAGCAGCTGTGAAATTTATCGTAAAAAATACGGCAGCAACATTTTAGGTTTTACAGATTTAACTTAAATTTACAGTAAAAAAACATATTTCATTAACTGATATAATGTTAATTTACCAACCTATTAAAGTACTAATATCTGTTTTGTACCATTGTAATACACTGACAACCACCAATCACAGATGAGAGTCACATGATGAATCAAAGCGCATCACCAGCAGCTTTTCCAAAAGCTGAGAAGGACAATACTAATATATAGAAGTTGCACACAAGCAGGGAATTGTCACGCAGGGAATTGTGGGAATGTCAATTTATGGTTTTTCATTGTAAATTATACAATGACTTGTTATTTTTCACCTCCAAAAACTGTAAATTTAACGGTATTTTACTGTAAAATTACATTAAATGTACTGTTAGATCTATTACAGTTATTCACCGTATATAGTACGGAAACCTTTTAACCAATTAGCATTTTTACAGTCTTTTACCATTAATCACAATCATTTTTTTGCACTGTTTAAAACTGATCCCATCTTGTTTTAATACACAAAAGGTTCTACTCTACATCAGCCCTAATGCATGATTTCTGCTCCAGTTGATGTTCTTGTCTATTTTTAGTTCTGCTATTTGCACTAGAAAAACAAGGAGTGACATGCTTTGTCTGGCATTGAACTTGAGGTACTGGAGAATGGATGCGCTGGCAGTGCGGGAATGAGCTAAGTGATGTTTCACTCTTTGCCCTGCCTTTTTGCTTTCCGCTCTTGGTGTCAGCCGTGGATAGCTTGCTCTCATTCTGCCAGTCTGTGGACAGATCCTCAGCCTGCAGACAAAACATTGTCACCCATCACAATGGACTGCAGCGGCCATGTCTCTGCGGCAGACCGGCGGATCGGTTCTTCGTTGGCTCGGCTTAAAAACCCCCAGCTCCGCTGACAGCTCCTCCTTTTGTCCATCACTCAGACTGCCGCAAGCCACCCCTGCAAGCAGGCCAAAGCGCAAACAAGAGGACAAAAAGAGAAAGGATGACACAGATATAAAAGCCCTCCCCCTGGCTTCCTCTAATCCAATTAGAGGGCTGTAAATTTGATTGGGGCCCTGAGAGTGTGCCTTCAGCTGTCCGTCATTAGCGAGTGGTGAGAGGGGGTTCATACCTCATAGCAGAGGTAAAGACTGAGATCAGAGTACAAGGAGACACGCATGTGAAAATGGAACCGCAAAGGACATGTTTGGATATTGTACACCGTAAGAAAAAAATACGTAGAAAAACAGAAAAGATGCCAGGATATTATGAAAAGTTGAATGAAAATGAATGAAGGACATTTCATTTAACCCTAAAACACAATGCAATGCGTAATTCAAAAATATGGGTAAAACACCTGTGATCACTAAGATCATTATGGAAAATTCCTTCATGCCTTATTTTTTTACAAACTTTTTAATCTAAGTGTAAGGTGCTGAAAAATATGATTGTGAAATATGAATATAAAATATGAAACATTCAATATGCATGTTAATTACTCAAAGTCATAAAACAGACAGAAATTAATATAAAATCTAATTGCTAATCTAATCTTCTGGGGGGGAAAACACTTCCAAAACTATCCTACGCTGGTTTGAGCTGGTTTAGAACCAGCCAACAGACCAGCATGTTTTTACAGCAAGATGTTCTGCATATCAACTGAATATTAATATCAGTGAACTATATAACTGGGTCAATGACATGACGGGTCATTTTTTTGTCCAAAGGCCTTAATGATAATAAAAAACAAAGATATAACATCCAAAGTATGTAAGGTAGTACAACTTGATCTCTTTTATCGAATCCAAAAGGTTTTAATTATATTTTGCTACATATAAAGGGATTTAAAAGATTTTGAAGTGTCAAAAGGTCATTTGGTTTAACCATCTAAAGGCCAATACAGCAAATTAATTTGTGATTAAAATATCTTCAAATGTAATAAATGTATATATTTTTTATTCTGGCATGATTTTATAACATCATATATCAACATAGTGCAAAATGGTATTAAAATTATGTGTAGAAGTCGTTGCTTTGTTATGAGAAATAATATCCGGAAAAATGAATTTCATTGATGTCATTCAGAGTAACCAATATAAAGGGACCATTTTGGATCAAGTCATGCGGCCAATATCATGTGACAGGATGTGACATCATTCAGACACCTGCAAAGGACCACATGGTTGTGAAGTAAAGCAACTAACTCTCTTAACTGTTTGAAAAATTCATGTTTTCACTTGCTCATACACATGTCCTGAAACATCAGGTCATTTGGTACAACCGCTATAAAACATGGAAAATTATGTAATATTTTAAAACTAGTACTAAATATTAAATGTTTAATTGTCCTTTTGCTAGCTAGCTAGCAAGCTAACTACCTAGATATTAGCCTGTTAGCATTGTTTGAAAATATCGTCATTCGGTATAACCAAAAGTGTCGTTCGGTAAAAATTTTTTTGGTTAAACGGAATTACTTTTTTGGTCACAAATTTTGTCCATCGTGTAAAAAAAAAAAAAATGACAAAAGCAGTGTTAATTGATTATAAAAACCACAATCTCATTGTTAACACTTAATAAAACTGTCTTCATTATGTTTTTTTACACTTTTAAAAACCTTATTCGTCAATGACCCAACTACAGTTAGAATGTAGAACTATATTGGTGGAAAACTTATTAATTATATTGTGATTATTATTAATAAATGCAATTACCAAATGGGCGTTAGTATTTTTATTATATTGCTTTTGCCATATTTAAAGCAGAATAAACAAAACAAAACAAAGCAAGGCACAACAAAGCAAAGCAAAGAAAAAAATCAAAGCAAAACAAAAATCAAAACACAAAACAAACAAACAAAACAAAACAAAACAAAAAACATTTAAAAAACATCAAAAAACATTTATCAGTTGTAATACTGTATGAATTAATTAATTATTAACTTCAATTTTTCATAAACCCAGTTTTAGGTAAATAGTTGCATTGAATTGAACTCTATGTTATTTTAACTTTGCTTTGTGTTTTGGTTAACAACATCCCTTTACTATGGTAAAAATCACTGAAACACAAGGCCTTCATTATCATTGACCTGTATCACTGAATTCGATTGATTCTCTGAACTAAAACGTAAACATTATCAGAAACAATACAAAGACAGAGGAAACAACTTTGAATACATCAGATCTGCCACAGACGAGTATACTGAGTATAATAATACTGAGGTAATTTCAGCAGTCTTGTTAGTAAAACAAGAAGAACTGATCAACATTCAACGTAATTTCTCTTTTGTCATACGAACACATGTGTCTCAGAGTGGCTTTGTTGGAGCTGGTGGATTATGGGGGTGGCGGTGGTCAGAACCATGGACGCTGTGGTAACCAGGTTTGCTTGCCGCGCATACAACGGGACAGCAGGGCCCTTTCTTTAGGTCATTGTGTAATTATTGTGTCAGAGCTGCATTAGTCTGATGGCTGTCACGGGCCTGTCCTCAAGCTCTTAGGGTCAGACTAATGGATGTAGTTACAGTGGTCGGTAAACAAATTGACTGAGGAATCCATACAGGAAAATAAAAAGAGAAAAAGAGAGAGAGAGACCGAATGAGCAGACAAGAGTTAGACAATAGACAGAATGACAGGAGAATGAAAAAAAGGAAAAGGTAAGAGAAGAAGAATAAGCAGGAGGGAAGATGAAACAAGAAAAGACTAAAATCAATAGAAGTCTGCGGGATCAATAAGAGCTACATTTTCATCTGTAATAGGATTGACTCTCTGCGACCTTATATAACTATTCCCAGTGCATATGTTGAATAGAGGGAGTCCTGCCCTGGGGACGTGACTGACAAGACTACAATCTGATAGGAATTGTAAAGAACAAATGATAAAAACAACTGATTAGCAGAGCTGTGCAATTTATGGAGCTAAATTGTCCTGGTATTTTTTATCATATATTCATCACTATAAAGTACTTTTACACAGAGTTTTCAAAGACTGTTTACAGTCTTTTTAGAGGTGGCATACATGCAATCCAATAAAATGTTAAATAAAAATACTAAAAAACAAACTGTGGTAACATATTTCAGTCATTTACTTACAAAACTCATGCTGCGTTTCTTTAACTATATTTTTTATGTGAACAACTTGCAGTAACTACACAATTTTAAAGGCATAGTTCACTTAAACATGACAATTCTATCATCATTTACTCACCCTCATGTCGTTCCAAATCTGTATGACTTTCTTTCTTCTGTGGATCATGAAAGAAAATATTTTGAAGAATGTTGGCAACCAAACAGTTTCGGTTCCCATTGACTTCCATTATATTTTTTGTCCATACAATGGAAGTCAATGTGAACCGAAACTGTTCGGTTGCCAACATTCTTCAAAATATTTTCTTTTATGTTCTGCAGAACACAGAAATCCATACAGCTTTGAAACAACATGAGGGTGAGTAAATTATGACAGAATTTTAATTTTGGGGTGGACTATCCTTTTAAGTCATATAGTTATAAGCTACATGAGTTTGATTCACTAAAAAGAACCATAAGAGTCATTTGTTTTAGAATCTGATTTGATTTGCTGCACTGCATTAATTTGATTCACTAAAAAGAACTCATAAGATTCATTTGCGCAGGGTTGCGAGGTCTGCGTATCAAAACTAGCCCAATGGCCTATCAAAAATAATCCAATAGTAGCCCAATGACCATATCCCAAATGTCAAAATGCCACTCCCATACCTAAAATACATATTTTATAGTCACTGTTATGCAAATTAGAACCACTATATCGTAGTTATCAACACAGCTCAAAGGATCTCTAGTTTTGTGGCCCTCCTTCACAACTTAAAGGGTTAGTTCACACAAAAATGAAAATAATGTCATTTACTACTCACCCTCATGTCGTTCTACACCCATAAGACCTTCGTTCATCTTCAGAACACAAATTAAAATATTGTTGATGAAATCCGATGGCTCAGTGAGGCCTCTATTGCCAGCAAGATTAACACTTTCAGATGCCCAGAAAGGTAAAACATAATTTAAAAGTTCATGTGACTACAGTGGTTCAACCTAAATATTATAAAGCGACGAAAATACTTTTTGTGCACCAAAAAAACAAAATAACGACTTTATTCAACAATATCTAGTGGTGGGCGATTTCAAAACACTGCTTCATGAAGGTTCGAAGCTTTACGAATCTTTTGTTTCGAATCAGTGATTCGGATTGCATATCAAACTGCCAAAGTCAAGTGAACTATTGAAATTTCGAAACGTTTATGACGTATAAAGCCTCGTTTACTGAAATCACGTGACTTTGGTGCTCCGAACCACTGATTCGAAACAAAAGATTCGTAAAGCTTCGAAGCAGTGTTTTGAAATCGCCCATCACTAAATATTGTTGAAAAGTCGTTATTTTGTTTTTTTGGCGCACAAAAAGAATTCTCGTCGCTTCATAACATTAAGGTTGAACCACTGCAGTCACATGAACTGTTTTAATATGTCTTTAGTACCTTTCTAAGCACTGAAAGTGTTAATTGTCTTGCTGGCAATAGAGGCCTCACTAAGCCATCGGATTTTATCAAAAATAATATCAAGGTCTTACGGGTGTGGAACGATATGAGGGTGAGTAATAAATGACAGAATTTTCATTTTTGAAAAAATGAAAATTACCCCATGATTTACTCACCCTCAAGCCATCCCAGGTGTATATGACCTATCTTCTTTCAGACGAACACAATCAGAGATACACATTTAAAAATATCCTGGCTCTACCAAGCTTTATAATGGTAGTTAATGGGGGGCATGTTTTGAAGCCCAAAATAAATGGATCCATCCATCAAAAAATTAATCCATACGGCTCCAGGGGGTTAATAAAGGCCTTCTGAAACGAAGCGATGGGTTTTTGTAAGAAAAATATCTATATTTAAAACTTTATAAAGTAAAATAACTAGCTTGCAGCAGACAACCGTACGCATCGATTCGCGGCGGAAGAGTGACCTCTGACCTGATGCATGACGTAATGACGAACGCGGGCACACAGAGGATAGAGCAAAACAAAACACCGGTCACAAATTAGAAGTCTAAAATAAGAAAATTTTAAAGAGAAATGTCAGAGGATTTCGATAGAAGAGGAGCTTGAGTTTGTTGCACAGCCCTATTTGTTCTAACCGCAAGAGGCGTCTAAGCTTACGCTACTCCTACATCCTGCGTCATACGTCGGGTCAGAGGATTACTCATTTGGCGCAAGTCGACTTGCGCATTCTGCGTACAGTCGTCTGGCGGAAGCTAGTTATTTTAGATTATAAAGATTTAAATATGGATATTTTTCTTACAAAAACCCATTGCTTTACTTCAGAAGGCCTTTATTAACCCCCTGGAGCAATATGGATCATATTTATGATGGATGAATGCATTTATTTTGGACTTTAAAACACCCCCCATTCACTACCATTATAAAGCCTGGTAGAGCAAGGATATTTTGGAATATATCTCCGATTGTGTTCGTCTGAATGAAGATAGTCCTATACACCTAGGATGGCTTGAGGGTGAGTAAATCATAGGATCATTTTCATTTTTGGGTGAACTATCCCTTTAACATCTAGCACAGTTTTATCATAGGTAGAACATAAAATATTTAATAATACAAGCATTGCAGTCAAATATAATTTATGCAATATATCAAAACTTAAACCCACAGGGAGAAAAATCAACCTGTTCCAACAGTTTAAAAGTAGCCCAACTTGGCAACCCTGCAGGAAACAGACTTTTAAACCAGCCAACAGACCAACAAACCAGATGTTAAGCCATCTTAAACCAGCAGGGTGGATGAGTTGCACATTCAAAATCACTGTGAAATACTTCAGTTGAATACTAATATCAATATCTATCACCACAATTAGACTAATGAACTATGTATATAGCTTGGCGGAAAAAAAAATGTATTGTGATTATTATTATCATTAATAAATGTAATTACTTGGGCATTGGTATTTATCATCTTGCATCATGGAAGAATGCAAGCAAGATAACTACTTACAGAAACAAACATTAAAAAATGGAAAGAATTCTGAAGTTATTGGTTCCCAATTGTATGTTAATAAAAGGAAGAGCATATATGGGACCTAGTGGCACAGACAGTATTTGTGCCATAATTAATCTCTGCAGCGAGAACATCAGTGTACTCTCCACTAAGGAAATCACAGATACACTTACAGTCTTATCTTTTATTGGCTGGCTCCTCTCAGACTTATCTTTTATTGGCTGGCTGCTCCTGATGAGAACCTATAAGCTGAGGCCGGCCTGCCCAACTGTCCTGTAGCAGATAACTCTATCGCCACAGTCTGGGAAAGCAAGCCTGTTTCCACTTTCTCTGTCTCCTGTGCTTTTCTTTCTCCTCTAGGCCTCTTTCTCCTTCAATGTAGGGTATTTGTAGGGACAGAGAGGCTGGACAGGGATTAGAGTCTGCAGCGCTCGTACATTCATCATCGCCCTGCATGCTCTTTTGATCTCGCTGAGCTACAGTATGGGAAGATGTTCAGAGTCACGAAGGTTTCCGCAAATTAAAGAGACATGTAAAGAGAGGTCGTTTTTAATGCACCACTTTGTCTGACATGACCTGCTGGTTTATGAAAATCTGCAGATGAAATGACATGCATAACATACGCACAATTTGTATGCATGCTATTTTAAGGGCACAACAATAAGGTTGTTTTTTTGTTTTTTTCAGATATCTACATGCCGTGTCAACATTTTCATTGGCCCCAAAACAAAAAAATTATACATTTTTAATTTTTATGTTTTTAAATATTTATTTATTTATTTATTTGTAAATAATTAAATCTTAAAAGGTTTTTTGTATTATTTATTATTTTATTATTTTTTATAGTAAGGATTTTTTATAGTATCAGATTTCTACTTGCCCTGTCAAGAATAGCCCAAAATTATCAATTTTAAAATCATATTAATTTAAATTTATAATTTTATATATACATTTATACTTTAGAATCTTGAAATTATTATTTAACATTTATTTTAACATTTATTTAAATTTTTTACACATTTTTTTCATCAAATGTTATGTTTTCTCTTTGAAATTTGCAAAAATAGGTAGAAATTATGCATTTTATATTATACATTATTCAGAAAACTAAAAGACAATCATATTCATAAAAACGTTTGGTGGCAAATGATGGTGTATGTTGTAGACAAGTAGCGAACCAAATGTACATAAAACAGCAGAAGTGATTGCGCTGAAAAGACTATAACTTGATAAAAAATATTTAGCGCAGAGCAAATTTAGTGCATTTAGCATCTGGCTAAACTGGATTTTGGGTGGTTAGTAATTGAGACGTTTTTTGCACTGAAATTCTATGCATTAAAGTGGTGCAACTATTTAGTGAATTCACCCTTTAGTGTTACCATGTCAGAGATCGGTCAAGAGCAGACACCAAGTCTCATCCAATCAGTCAGTGACCCCAGACCCCCAAACCCCCAGCCAGTGGAATCTGGAGTCAGGAGCCAAAGTTAATCCCTGGCTCTCATCAGGATCTCTAAAGTTGAGCTGGGCAGAGGTAATGTACCATGGTTTTGTCTCTCTCTCCCTCCACTCACTGACATATGACAGAGCAGTAAAGAGCATCCTCAGCACTCATCTCTATAGCCCTAAATCACCCTAAACCTAAACAAGACATTCCGAACTCAAAGCCTTTTCACCACAGTAGCACCACAGAGCAGAGGGGAAAATCATCACGTTGGCTTTTATCCATCATTCCCTCTGACACCAATGCATTCTTCTCCTGTCAAGGATCGAATCATTGTCAACATTCATATGTTCTTTAGAACAGGGATTTTTAAACTTTTTGAATGCAAGGACCCATAAATATGACAATCCCCTTGCAAGAAACCCCCTTCCTTAAATATAAAAATGTTTATTCTGTGTGAGACAAACATTAAGTGCAATATAGACAACTAAATATGTTGTCATGTATTAATCGCTTTTCTATTGCCACTGTGTGAACAGCTTGTAAAAAACTTAAAAAAAAAAAAAAAAAATGAGACCTTCCCCGACTTCCTATGAAAGCCTGCCTGTAGACTGATTTTTATGTGAAGGATTCTGGATGTTTTTGTCCATAGGGTGTGATGTTTACGCACGCCCCCGAGAGCCTCTCCTCCTGAAATGACTGCTTATACAAAGTTCAGGATAACGCTGAAAGATCCATTCTGTACTGTAATGTCAATATGTCATGCATTTAAAGGGTTAGTTCACCCAAAAATGAAAATAATGTCATTTACTACTCACCCTCATGTCGTTCTACACCCGTAAGACCTTCGTTCATCTTTGGAACACAAATTAAGATATTTTTGATGAAATCCGACGGCTCAGTGAGGCCTCCATTGCCAGCAATGTCACCGAACCTCTCAAGATCCAGAAAGCTACTAAAGACATATTTAAAACAGTTCATGTGACTTCAGTGGTTCAGCCTTAATATTATAAAGCGACGAGAATACTTTTTGTGCACCAAAAAAACAAAATAACGACTTTTCAACAATATCTAGTGATGGGCGATTTCAAAACACTGCTTCATGAAGCTTCGAAGCTTTACGAATCTTTTGTTTCGAATCAGTGGTTCGGAGCGCCAAAGTCATGTGATTTCAGTAAACGAGGCTTCATTGCATCATAAGTGTTCGAAATTTTTTAATAGTTCACGTGACTTTGGCAGTTTGATACGCGATCCGAACCACTGATTTGAAACAAACAGTTTGTAAAGCTTCGAAGCTTCATGAATCAGTGTTTTGAAATCGACCATCACTAGATATTGTTGAAAAGTCGTTATTTTGTTTTTTTGGCGCACAAAATGTATTCTCGTCACTTTATAATATTAAGGTTGAACCACTGTACTCACATGAACTGTTTTAAATATGTCTTTCGTAGCTTTCTGGATCTTGAGAGGTTCGGTGACATTGCTGGCAATGGAGGCCTCACTGAGCAGTCGGATTTCATCAAAAATATCTTAATTTGTGTCTTACGGGTGAGTAATAAATGACATAATTTTCATTTTTGGGTGAACTAACCCTTTAATTTTATGAAGTGATGAGAATACTTTTGTGCGCAAAAAACAAAACAAAAATAACGACTTTATTCAACAAATTTGTCAGTCTCCTACACTTCTCGTTGTTAAAATATTATCTGGAAAATACTTATTTTTATTAGGTTTTTATTAAGTTTTTATTAAATAACTTGAATTTTAGCTGCTACACCACACCACCTGTCTGATTTCTTGTTTTTCACAGTTCCTTTTAATAACGCATAGCTGTTTCCTTCACTGGCCAAAACTGTTATCTCTTCTCTTAACTGTTAGCAATTAGTGACTGGATAATGGGTCCACAGCCACAGCAGACACTCCTGGTCCTCATACACACTAAGCCTGGTTCTGTCAATGACGCACAATCAGCAACCCCATCCTATGAGTTTAAGCGGCTGCGGTGCAGACGGCCGGTTGGATGAGCAGGTGCAGCTATCAGAGGGAGTTCTGCAAGAACCGGGTCTGCTTGTTTGTTTTGGACAGAAAGGGTGTCACAGCCCTTAGGGCTTCACTGTCCAATATCACAATCAACAGTGCTTTTGTTAAAGCCAGGTCTGTTTTTAATGAAGATGTTAGAGGAGACTTATGGGTATTATGGGGCATTTCCTTGCTGAAAAGACCAGCAAATTCTCTGTGTATTAACAAACGCTCAGTATATCACAGCAAGTTGATCTTTTTGTTTAAATTAAACCCATGTGCTGGAACAAGCTAGTCTTTTCAGGAGGGTTGCCCTAAGGGGTTTTCAAACTGGGTTCCATGGGGCCACAAGGTGATGACCCCATGAAACATTTGAGACAAAATGTTCAACAAAAATGACAAACAATTTTGGGCCATCTACATATCAGCAACTTTGGGCCTATGAATAACACTGAGGTGTCGTCCCCCCCCCCCCATTGTAATCAATCAATCAATCTATCTATCTATCTATCTATCTATCTATCTATCACAAAAGAATAGCAGACACTGATCATTTTGGCGCACAAAAGCTGACAGTACACGTCATATTTTTCTCATCTGGAGTTACAGACTAATTTGGTGAATGGGAGCTCTTGAAACCCCTTTCACTATGATGTGAGGAGATAAAGAGAAATTTGACTGACTTGACAGAAGACAGAGGATGAATGTGAGACACTGAAGCTGAGAATGACTTTCACACAGCCTCATGAAATCCAGCTTTGTGAAACTGTCACCATCATACAGTGTTGGCTGTAGCCTGTTACAAGCAACATGGGTTACCTAAGCCAGATTGCTTTTTGTAATAAGCAGTGATATGTTTTAAAAAGTTTAAGAAGTGAGAAAAATAGCAAAAACTTCGATTTTCACACTTTGTAATTGAAGCATAGTTAAGCCAAACAAGTCCATCTCGGACAGATCATAGCCTAAGACAGGAGCTTTAAAAGTTTTGATGACAGATATGCAAATATGATGATAAAATGAAAATTGTAAAAAAAAAAAAACTGTAAATACACTATTGTTCAAAAGTTTGCGGTCAGTAAGATTTATGTTTCTGAAAGAAGTCTCTTATGCTCACTTGCATTTAATTGTTAAAAAAAAACAGTAATATTGTGAAATATTAATACAATTTAAAGGAACTGTTTTCTATGTTAATATATTTTAAAATGTAATTTATACCTGTGATGCAAAGCTGAATTTTCAGCATCATTACTCCAGTCTTCAGTGTCACATGATCCTTCAGAAATCATTCTAATATGCTGATTTGGTGCTCAAGAAACATTATTATTATTAATGTTGAAAACAGTTGTGTTGCTTAATATTTTTGTGGAAACTGACATGTTTTTTTTTGTTTTTTTTTCAGGATTCTTTGATGAATAGAAAGTTCAAAAGAACAACATTTATTAAAAAAACAAACAAAAAAAAAACATTAAAAAAATGTTTTATAACAAATGTAAAAGTCTTTACAGTCACTTGATCAACGTAATGCCTCCTTGCTGAGTAAAAATATATAAATATATAAAATAAATATAGATAAAAATAGATTTCTTTAAAGAAAAAAAACCTTTTGAACAATAGTGTATATATAAGTCTAGTAAGTCTTTTCGGCAAGGAAATACATAATACGCAAAATCTCACCCATCATCTTCATTAAAAACAGGCCTGGGTTTAACAAAAGCACTCTTGATTTTGATTTATTTATTTTTTTAATAAGGGTGTAACATTATTATACCTTTAGAAATAATGTAGTAAACCATTCCCTGTAAAATAATGTGTAACATTAAAGAAGGCTTGATCTTACATTATCTTGCCAATCACAAATGTTGAGTGCCACATTTGCATAAATGCAGTATGCAAAAAGGATGCAAAACTGATGAGGTCCCTGCATGTGATGAATAAACTGACAATTGATATAAACTTACAACATACAACATAACTTTTATGATATACCACAAACTTTTTGCGTCTTTCGTTGGTATTTGTGCCACTTTTAACAGACAGAACACAGAGAGGAGAAAGGAAATTATTTGGGAAGTAAATGCAGACCATATTCCAACCTACATCTTTTGAATGATCACTATGGATTAACATGTCTGGAGGGAGCACATGCTTTAACCACTGTGACACAACTTCAAGAGTTTGCCCTGTTTTCGAATAAATTTGTTTCTGAATCAAAACTAAACGGTGCCCACATTGGCCTGGGTGTGAGAGCCTGATGAAGGAAAGTTTCCTTCTATCAGTGCTGCTGCTTCCCTCTCCAGCCTGCCTGTCTCCCTCTTATCAGAGCAGACCTCCCCCTGCCGGCTCCTATCAAACCCTGCTGCAGCCATTCTCTAACCGTCTACCACTGCGCATTCTCTCTCTCTGGAATATTTCTCTTTCTTTTGTCTGCTGCCCCACTATAGTTCAGCATAACACTGCAGTAAAGCTCTTGTCCACTCTTTGGCTTTTCATAGCCTCTCTTGGGATTGGCCTGGTGTCCGTGCCGCACTATCAGAGTGTGAGGGAGCGCTGTGGCTCTGCACAGTGTCTCAGAGCTGGAAGTGTGCGCACACACACATATATACACTATACCAGTTAAAAGTTTGGGGTCAGTACTTTTTTTTTTTTGGAAGAAATTAATACTTTTATTCAGCAAGGACACATTAAATTGACCAAAAGTGACATTTTGTGATACAAAAGATTTCTATTTCAAATAAATGTTGTTCTTCTGAACTGTATTCATGGATTCACAGTTTCCACAAAAATATTTAGCAGCACAACTGTTTTCAACATTGATAATATTGATGTTTCTTGAGCAGAAAATCAGCATATTAGACTGATTTCTGAAGGATCATGTGAGACTGAAGACTGGAGTAATGATGCTGAAAATTCAGCTTTGCATCACAGGAATAAATTACATTTTAAAATATATTCAAATAGAAAATGGTTATTTTAAATTGTAATAATATTTCACAGTATTTCTGTTTTTATGGTATTTTTGATTCAATAAATGCAGCCTTGGTGAGCATAATTTTTTTTTTTTTTAAAAATTGGTAAAGTATTTAGTTACTTGATACATTGGCTGACATGAATAATGAGCAGCTTATTTGATAAAAAATACAGAAATATTGTAAAATATTATTACAATTTAAAATAACTTCTATTTTAGTATAGTTTTATATTTTATTCATTTATATGATTCTTCAGAAATCATTTTAATATGGTGATTTGGTATTCAATAAACATTTATTTATTATTATTATTTTATTATTATTATCAATGTTGTGCTGCTTAATATTTTTGTAGAAAACTGATACATTTTTATATCACAAATATATTTGTGAGCAATATATATTTTTATTGCATTTATTAATCTTTGTTAATGTTAGAAAAAATAAAAAAAATTATTGTTCATGTTAGTTCACAGTGCATTAACTAATGTTAACAAATACAACTTTTGATTTTAATAATGTATTAGTAAATGTTTTAAATTAACAACTAAGATTAATAAACACTATAAACAATATATTGAACTTTGTTAGTTCATGTTAACTAATGTAGTTTAACCAAGTAGTGTTGTCATAAAATCTTACCACCCGCAAACTGTTAAACGATAGTGTTTTTGCTCACATATGCACATACTAAATATACATATTAACAAAGGATAACATTTTAAAACCACTTGAGTCTAGTTATCCACACATCTACAAACAAAGGCAGTAGCATTATTTAACACACACACGTTTCATCCACATAAACGAAAGCAGGAGACTTTATCAGTACTCTGTAACCAAACCAAAGCAATCTCACTTCTTGTCACTGAACAGACAAAACTGTTTTGGTCACCCTGACAGAATTGTGTGGTCTTCCCCGGATACCTTCGGAGTGACGAGATCCTTTTGAATTTCACCCAGTCTGGTTTGATTTTGCTTACACACACATAACACACAAAAGGACACACAAACGTCCCTTTGACCACCCACATTCCCTCCCCGAAACAAGTTCGGCCAACAGACGAGAGCTGCCATGCATCGCCTCAGTCAGCGTTGAGCTGTCATCTTCCTGCGTTACGTCACGTCGTGAGTGTGGGAGCTCTGTTCTGCTCTGCACTTCAAATGTGTGAGAAACAAACTGATGTACATGTCTGCGGACCACCCTGCTTCTGTTCAGATAGTGCCAAGATAGTATAGCAAACCTAAAACGGAGACTAATCTCTTGTATATTTGTAACTCATCATTGATATGGACACCACTTTTAACCCCATATATTAGTCATATACAAAATCATGTTGCAGCATATCATCTATACAGCACTGTAGTTGTGGGATAATTTCTTAAAAAAAAAAAAAAATCTTAATACTTTTATTCCGCAAGGACGCATTAAATTGATCAAGTGACAGTAAATACATTTATAATGTTACGAAATGTTTCTATTTAAAATAAATACTGTTCTTTTGAACTTTCTATTCATTAAAGATTCATGAAAAAAATGTATCATGCAGGGTTTCCACAAAATTATAAAGCAGCACTGTTTTCAATTACAAAATCAGCAAATTAGAATGATTTCTGAAGGATCATTATACTGTAGTAATGACTGCTGGAGTACTATTTATATGATATCATATCTACTGTATTGTGACACTATCAGCAAATGTGGCTTCTTTTTTTTTCTTCAAAAGGGGGTCCAGGGACCCCCAGAGGGCCAAAAGTGGGTACTCAGGGGTCCGTGGACAATTTCAGAAAAAAAAAAAAAAAAATATTTACCATTAGAAAAAGCTATACAAATAAAACAGAATTAAACTTCTCTTCATTTTTATACATATAACACTACTGATAATATTTTCCAGATATTCTGATTACCAAAATGATGTAATTTATCAAACAGCATGCCGTCTTTATAATATCTTGTTTACTATTTTCACACAATGCATAAACTAAAATATATTTACATTTAGGGAGGGAGTCCCTCACAAGAAGATCATCATATTTGGGATCCTTGGCATCAAAAAGTCTGAAAACCGCTATAGAGTATCATATAGAGTAGTTTTGGCAGACAATAAATACGGCATCTATACAGATTATAATATCATAAACTGGTTAAAGTTTACTATATTACAGAATTTAAATGGTGTTTTGGTCTGGTTAAACAAGCCGTATAAAGAGATCACTCAAAATTGAAAGTTCTGTCACGTGATTCCACAAGTTTGACTTTCTTCTGTGGAAAAAAAAAAGTTTATAAAAAAAAGTCAAAGGGTCCAATGTTGTTTGGACCCCAACATTCTTCAAAATATCATCTTTTGTGTTCCAGAAAAGAAAGTCATACAGGCTTGGAACAACTAAACGATGACAAACATTGTATTTTTGGATGAACTATCCCTTTAATTATCAACACATGACTGACCATTTGCCATTCTGCACAACTAATCAAATCCATAGAGTTTTGGGAAATTGCTGATTATTCCCAGCAGTGCTGACGATGGCTCCATCCTTATCCCCTCCTTCCTCTTCCTCACTGTGCAGTGCCTTTGCCCTGTCTATCTGTCTAGGCCAAGGAAGAGCGTGTCACCCAGTCACTCAGGGGGCTCAGATAGGCCTGGCTCCCTGCTAGGCCTGGGACGCGGCTTATCAGCCAAGCCTGGCTCCATTTGAGGGGGAGTGGGCCGACAGCGTCTACACACCAGGCCTGAGCGCCCCCACCCACCATCCCAAAAAAATACTGATAACACAAAGCAGGGAGTGTGAGAGTGAGAGTAGTTCCCATTTCGTAGTGTCCGCTTATAGTTTCCACAAAAATATTAAGCAGCACAACTGTTTTCAACGGCATTTTCAGCATTATGATTTCTGTAGGACCATGTGACACTGAAGACTGGACTAATGATGCTAAAAATTCAGCTTTGCATCACAGGAATAAATTACATTTTAAAAAATACATTATAATAGAAAAGTTATTTTAAATTGTAATAAAATTTCACAATTTTAACAATTTTACTGTATTTTTGATCAAATAAATTCAGCCTTGGTGAGAATAAGAGACTTCAAAAGCATTAAAGGGGACCTATAATGCCCCTTTTACAAGATGTAATATAAGTCTCTGGTGTCCCCAGAATGTGTCTGCGAAGTTCCAGCTCAAAATACCCCACAGATCATTTATTATAATTCAATTTAATTCAATTCAATTCACATTTATTTGTATAGTGCTTTTATCACGATACATATCGTTTCAAAGCAGTCCCGAGGTAAAACAGAAAAGCAAATGGAGAATAATTAGCATAGCTGCTGTTCATAACATTAAGCAAAGATAGTCATGTGCAATTGATCTGATATGAGACGCATTATGTGAATGCTTGGCTAAAGAGATATGTCTTTAATCTAGATTTAAACTGGGAGATTGAGTCTGAGCCCTGAACAATATCAGGAAGGCTATTCCAGAGTTTAGGAGCCAAATGTGAAAACGCTCTCCCTCCTTTAGTGGACTTAGAAATCCTAGGTACAACCAGAAGTCCAGAGTTTTGTGTTCTTAAAGAGCGTGATGGATTGTAGGGCGATAGAAGATACACAGATACACAGGAGCTAAACCATTTAGGGCTTTATAGGTCAGTAGCAATAATTGATACTTAACAGTACTTTATAATTGATACAGAACTTTATAGGTAACCAGTGTAGAGATGATAAAATTGGTGTTATATGATCATATTTTCTTGACCTGGTAAGAACTCTAGCAGCTGCATTTTGTACTAATTGTAGCTTGTTTATTGAGGATCCAGGACAACCAGCTAGTAATGCATTACAGTAATTTAGTCTAGATGTCATGAATGCATGAACTAACTTTTCTGCATCAGAAACAGATAACATGTTCCGTAGTTTAGCGATGTTTCTGAGGTGGAAGGAGGCTGTTTTTGTAACATTTGAAATATGATTTTCAAAGGACAAGTTGCTGTCTAATATAAAACCCAGGTCTTTAACTGTAGAGGATGAAGTAACAGACATCCTTCTAAATGCAAATTGTAGTCTAAGAGATTCTGTGTGCAGATTTTTGGTCCAATAAGTAATACCTCTGTCTGAATTTAATAGAAGAAAATTACTGGTCATCCAATGTTTTATATCTTTAACACACTCTGCCAATTTGGAAAATTTAGAGATTTCATCTGGTCGTGTTGAAATATATAACTGAGTATCATCGGCATAGCAGTGGAAACTAATTCCATGTTTTCTTATAATATTACCAAGTGGCAGCATATATATTGAAAATAGCAGAGGGCCTAATACAGATCCCTGAGGCACTCCATAATTTACTGACGTTACCTTAGATTTTTCCCTGTTTAAATATGCCTGTCCTTGAATACCAGTGTAATTTTGTAGTCGATCTAAGAGTATTTTATGATCTATAGTGTCGAACGCAGCACTGAGATCAAGTAACACTAGTATTGAGATACAGCCTTGGTCAGAAGCTATAAGTAAGTCATTTGTAATTTTAACGAGCGCAGTTTCTGTGCTATGATGAGGCCTGAATCCTGACTGAAATTTTTCATAGATATAATTTTTTTGCAAGAACGAGCTCAATTGCTTGTCAACTTTGCCCCTATTTGGGTGTGAGCAAAAACACACCGTTTTTGTATGTCCCTTTAAATGTAAATGAGCTGCTGCTCCCGGCCCGCTTTCCAGAAGAGCTTTAACAGCTTGCAATCAATACACTATGCTAGTAGTTAAGTTAGTTGTTGCATACTATCCATATGACATCATATATTTATTGTGACATGATTACCAAAACGGCAATAACACAAAGCAGGAATTGTGTGTGAGAGAGAAGTTCCCGTTTCGTAGTATCTGCTTATAGTTCACATCAAATTAAGAATGTTTCGGAAATCAGCACACACATTCGCGCAATATGTATCCGGTCATTCCAAAGCCAAATCAATGAACCATGTAAGTGCAGAATCCATCTTATATGACAGAGCTTAGGAAAAAGGGAAGTTTAACTAAAGGAAATGGGATTGCGACTAAGTAGGTTAACCAACCATTACAAAGTATTCCCGTATTCTGCTATTAATACACTGGTGAAGCCATTTCAGTGTTGTCATTTCTCCGCTATACCTTCGGGCCATTCAGCAAGCTCTAACTTTATGGTGGTGCTTTTCATAAAATTAGCATCGCGTAATGTATTTCCTGTCTGACTCATGACTACAGAGAAAAGAGGGAGTTTATTAGCCAATAATGCTGCGGCACTGCAGAATGTCACTGTGTGCTGTCAGGCCTGATTTCATTACCTTACAGGATAAGAAATGCACCGTGATATTGAGGAGAAAGTCCATCATTCGCAGAGGGCATTGACAGGCAGGGAGGAGAGCCAAGGAGCCTCGCATCTCCTGGGGGCCATTTCCTCCTGTAATCTGAGGGACCCAGGCCGTTACAGCATCCTTCCACTGGTTTGCTGTCTCTGATCCTGTGGCGCTATCATCTGCTGGGGCGTCTGTGGGCTACATGTGACCCCATGTATCTCGCACACATACAGAGACACAGCCGGTCAGCTCATCTCTTATCGCCTCGGCCTGACGGCATCTTGAGAAGCTAACTGTCTACAAATATAGTGATTGCAGGAATTGTCAGCACCAGCCTTGTGGCCTGATATCATTCGGACACTCACTTAGGAACCGTTCAGAAGCACAGCTCCAGCATTTTATCTATACCTGCAGTGGTCAAGCCAGTGTAACAGGAGAAAATGTTACATATCAAGATATATAAGCCAGTCCAGGCCAATGTCAATCTTGTCAGTAACAATTCAATATTAACAATGCATTAACAATGCATCATAGCTACAACAATGTAAAAGTTTGGGGTCGTTATGGGTTTTTAATATTTTTGAAAGAAGACTTTTATGCTCACCAAATAATTGTTTTCTATTTGAATACATTTTGAAATGTAATGTATTCACTGTAAAACCGAACAGTGAAATTAATTAAATGAAATGAGTTTGTTTCACTCAAATAATGAAAGTTCATTGTACTTAAAAGAAAAAAGTTGTGTGAACTCAAACATTTTATTGTAGTAAGCTTTAATATAATTGAGTTGAGTTGCAGCAGATTTCTAATTCCCAGCATGCTTTGCGTCAGACTGTATAAATAAATGTTGAAATTAATTGTTATTTTGTGTGGTTTTGCACAAGAATAAAATAGGGAGACCTAAGTTAATGTTTAATGTTGTGTTATGTTGGGATTTACAGGGGGTTCTGTTATGTTAGTTTTGTAGGGTTTCCAATGTGGTGAAGAGTAGAGCCTGTGGTTGAGGATAGGCTGCAAAACCTTTAAAGACCATATATACTGTATGTTGTTTGATTGTATATTGTATTGAATATTTAAATTGAAAGGAAGGGGGATTCTGAATTAATTTAGCATGGTAAAATGTGTGAAATGGAACGGAGAGTAACCAAAATATCTAGTATCAAACACATAAGACTCGGGGGATATGTAACACTCTGTGTTCTGCGGGTGCAAATTTCTGTTTTAACTATTTTCATGTGGTCAGTTGTTATGCTCTGGTGAGGGAGGTGGTAATTGGGGTTTTTCTGAAGGGTTAAGGAGAGCAGGATTAACCCCTTGACAGACTGCAAGCTTCCAGCCCTCCTCCCCCTGCCTGACCCCAACACATGTACACTGGGTCTAAAGTTCAAGGTTCTGAGAAAAGAGTTCAAATCCACAGTCTGATAACACTACCAGTCCAGAGACACCAATGCTGTGGTATAAAAGAACCCAAAGGTTAAGGTCTCAGAGACATCCATCTGTACATTCATCATCAGACCTGGAAAGATAAGGAGAACCCTCACACAATGACTCCAAGGAGGTCTGATGGGAAGCAGATGAAGGTCAGAATAACCACAGTGATCAGATATCTTGATGTTTCAGGACATCATACAACCTTCGGACTTCATCACTAATATGATTATAACATACTGATTTCACTGCAAAAACTTGGTGACAGCCATGGGCACAGATCCCAGCAAAGATCACAAGAACCAGACAAGTCCTCTGCACAGACCTATGACCAGCTTCACCTCCATACTGGTGTGATGAATCCGATCTTCAAGCAAAAGGAACAGGATGAAATATTGAATATTGAATTGCACAATCTGGTTTCTTACATGTGATGGAAGCCTGAATCATAATATCCCCGTGTTCGTTCATTGGTCAGAGAGAACAGGCCCCCCGACTGAGCCTGGTTTCTCCCAAGTTTTTTTTCCCCATTCTGTCACCAGATGGAGTTTGGGTTCCTTGCCACTGTCGCCTCTGGCTTGCTTAGATTTGACTGCACTGACACTATTCGATGAGAACTGAACTGAGCTGGACGACAACATCACTGTTTATCTGCAGAACTGCCTTATAGATGAAATGAACTAATATAATAATTGATGATCTTTACAACGGAACTGAATCAACACTGAAGCTGACTTCAGCTGAACAACGACACTATTTTTCTTTTAGAGCTGCTGTACAGCGGAAATGAACTGTTTGCATCATTGAATCATTCCTGTTATCACTGTAAAACTGCTTTTAAAAAATGTGTATCAAATTAAGCGCCTTGTAAATAAATGCGACTTGAGTGGTTGCTAAGGCATTGCTATGGAATTCTGATTGGTTGCCTACTCAGAAATAAAAATCATGTCATCATTTACTCAACCTCATGTCATTGCAAACCTGCACAACTTTCTTTCTTATATGAGACATTATATTATTGATTATTTTGCAGCTTTTCCATACATTGAAAGTCAATGGGGTCCAGTGCTGTTTTGTAGAAATACAGGTTTCAAACAGTGTTTTTATTGTTAACTAAAACTAAAACTATTAAAAATGTTTTTTATTAATTAAAACAAAGCTGACTAATAAAATATAAATAATAGACTAAAAAATAATAAAAATGACTAAAATTAAAGGCACAATATGTAAACTTTTTGGATTAAAATATCCAAAAACCACTAGAACGGTGTTATATATTTTGTTGACTTGTGTACTTGCATAATACCAAATGCTTCCAAGAATGTTTAAATCCAGAGAAATAAGCAATTTTAACCAGGACACGGGCTGTATCCGTGCATCGCCTATCAATGAAATCATACCCGCGTTACCCTCGGTTTCCGGTTTTATTTTGTAGAAATCATGGAAACACCAAAGACGCTTTAATATATTATGTGTTTTATTAGACAGGTGAGCAGCTGTTTCTAGATTACTGCAGTGTGCAACAAGTGTCTCATAGTAGCCGCCGAGCGAACACAGAGTAGCATTATAACAACTTTCAACACACAAATATATCTAATATGATAAAACAGCGCTGCTTTACCCCATATATGAATGACCGAAAGAAACGGAAGTGGCGAATGCGGCACAATAAAAGCTCCACTGCTCTTGAGATGTGTGTCGCGCTCGTCTCTCATCATCAATCGCTCCAGCGGCCTTGTTTCTGCTCTTACAGCACTCGGTCCTGCTCTGCTTCATACTACAGTAACGTTAATAATCTTATCCATGAACATGATTTCTGCCCGAGTCCCGTCCCGATTCTTTTCCGCCGGCTGTTGACATGAAGACAACACCTCCCATGGTTCCGTGAAATCAAGGCGTCATCAAGCTACACCTTTGTTTTGAATGAGCGACCTCTAAAATGTACATATTGTAGCTTTAATAAAATTTAAAAATAAAATAAAATTCAAAATATTAATAAATACTCTAATAGCATATAAAAATCACACTGGTTTCAGATGACATGAAGTTGAGTAAAAAGGTGAACTTTCCCTTTAACAATAAATTACAGGTACAATTCACTGTGTCTAATGGTTCTTTGTTATGTTCCATCCTCATCATGTGAGGTCCTAATCCCATTCACTTGACAGTATGCTACTTCAAGATACAAGATATGTGCACAAGTTGTAAAAATACAACTCACAGACCTTACAGCAACTAAGTATACTTATTCTACTCTTATTCTACTCATATTTTGTCAGAGAGAAACAGGACGAGCAAAGGAGACATCTAGCAGTTTGTAATGGTGTGAATGTCCCTGTCTGTGTTTACTTCACGCCTTTCATGGAGTGCTAATGCAACCGGAGCATTTGACAGCTAAATGAGCCACACTCGGGACGTCAGGGAAGCAGTGGCGCTCTCAGCCCCATGTGCCTGACAAACATTGGTGGTAATGGACGCTGCCCAGGGGGGCGGCGGGCACGTAAAGGGTGGGAGGGGGTGAGATTTTGCGATGACCCCCTGCCACAACAGATGAAGGCCGTCTGCACGTTAACCAATTTCAGAGAGATTTTCTGCTCCAGTGGAGGCACGAGGAAGCCCTCCTGTACCTCGGCCTCACCTCCCCTCCTCCCTGTCTTCACGTCCCCCTTGGCACCCTCTCTCCCACCACTTGTCTTATCCTCTAAGTTTTTGTTTCTGTCCCTCCTCACAAAAAAACTCAATCATTGACTAATCAGCAAGATTTCCCCTCCAGAGAGAGCACCCAGCAGGGGCATTTCAGGGGGAAATGGGCTCAACGCCGCACTTCCCTACACCCTTCTAGCAGTATTTTAATTGAGCGTATATTTAAACTAAAGAGAACATTTCATCATGGTAACAGAGGCTTGACCTCACATGTCAGTCATGGGGTGATGAATACCAGTGCATTGTCTGTTTCACACCTTCACTCTTGGTCTCACCCATACACTTGACAGACTACAAAGGAACTGAGGTTACGCTAACTGAAATGTACCAAAATTTAAAAAACGCATTACATTTTTTTAAAACTAATTTAAAAACGGACAGACTGTCTCTCATATGAAAAATAAACGAAGTGCTATAATATCTTACTGAAGGATAAAAATAAAACAAAGTATTATAATTTGTAGAAATTATTATTTGTAGTGCAACATCTGCCTCTGAACACCCTGAACAGAGTAGCAGGAGTTCACAAGCTGTGCTAATACCTTCAAAAGCCTGAAATAGTTTTTGTCCCATCAACACTCACATTGTGCTGTATTTGACCCTGTAAAGTGTATTAGGGCAAATCTCTGAGAAAATCTCTGCTAAATACTTAAGAAAGGGCTTCTGCATGAGACTGACATTGGTTAGATTCTAGGGGTAACAACACAGGGAAACAATGGGCCTTTATTGGCATCCCACTGAACTATAGTTTCTTAAAATGTTATGTTAGTGTCATGACTAATTCCACTTGTGTTCTGCGTATGGTGGCAACACTACGTAGCGGCTCAATCCGACAGCCTGAAAAATCCTACATAAGTCCAGACTGAGCTTGATTAAACCTCACAGCTCTTAAATTAATACAGTTCATGTGTGATAGAGTGTGTGAAATCAGCCCACATAAACAGAGCCAGATAAATATTTTCACTCTTTGTAATTTCTTTCTGTTTTTGTCCTTTCAAAGAAGTCACTTTCCCTTAATAATGACAAAAGGAGATGTTTTGGAGATGTAAATTTTAGTTCAAAACATAAGAAGACATGGACTACTTTTATGGGTTGTTTTAGAGACAAACTAGTCTCGCGTAGCCAGACCTTCAGACTGACGGCAGAAGGTCTGGACTGTATTGCAGCTTTCATTGTCCAAGGACCGCCCAAGAGGACGATTGACTGACATGTAACGCAACCAATCACAGTTCGTTTTGTTTCGCGTCATGTTTATGGGCGTGAAAATGTAAAGTAGATGTCCCTACAATAACAGACCGGCGTGCATCTAATAAATTATTCATTCAAGAACGTGGTGCAAGTTTACAGCAACAATGGAGCTGCAAACTTCACATACTTTTGAAAATCCAGCATTTAGTTGATCTTGGTAAGCGCTCGTTGTCACAGTTGTAAACATGACGGCATTCTTCTTCCACGAGGGGGTTTAGCGTCACAGCATTTGTTTCCAGGCGGACCGTTAAAGAACGCGACACACGTCTCCCGGACATCCTGTAGAATTCAACCAACCAGATGACGACTTCGAAAATCCTGAAGCGTTTCCAGATAAGTGTGCCATATGCATCAGACGCAGAGTCCTGCACGCGGGCGGGTACCCGAAGGTTGACCCGTCAAATTTAATGTAATGGGTGGAATAATATTTACGTGTCGGGTGCGGGTCGGACGCACGGTAGGCACGGTTAGACTGCGGGTCCAATAACCAAGACTATTCCAACTCAATTCGGTGCATTTGACAACTGCTTTCAAATGGTCCGGTGCTTATTTGTGTTCACGCTCTGTCGAAGACCGTTAAAGGCTTACAGCACGATTTGCAGCGCTGAACATTATAGCCAATCGCGCGGCATCTGATTGAAAGCTATAGTGATTATATTAAAGGGAGCGTGCTTTGCTTGCTTTGTGTATTTAATATAGGCTATTCACAATTTGAATAAAAGTTTTAGAATATTTTTCGCGCTGCTACAAAGAGGACCAGCGGCCAGGTAAACACTACTGAGTTTCAGAAGAGACAACCACGTTTAAATGCCGAGTTAATCTGCTTAAATATTTAACTAGCTGTATGCTTACAGTTAAAAATAGGCCAACTAAAACATTCTTTGTTCTATTATTTTTACTTGTGTTGTTTAACGCAATGTTTAATTAAATGCAGTGACATAGAATGCCTAATGTTGGTTTTATTGCTTGTGTTAGGCTACATGAGAAAATGATTTTTGTCTACCTCATGTAGGAGATTTAATGCGGGTGCGGGTCGGGTCGCGGTTTTTATGTCAAACAGGTCGGGTACGGGCTAAAATTATTGTTTTTGTCGGATATCGGGTCGGGTGTGCTGTTAATAACTGCAGGTGCGGGGCGGGTGTGGGTTTATCAAACAGGACCCGTGCAGGACTCTGATCAGACGTTCAGCCAACGGTCCGTGGGCGTGACATCTGAGGCTGAAACTAGGGACAAACAGCCTGGGCCCAGTTGCATAAATTTAGCCATTATGTTAAGGGTACATTTACACGACAACAATATACTTTTTATACTTTTGCTATTTTCGCGTACAGACAACAACGTTGTCAAAATGATCCCACGGATTTACGAAAATGATTAAAAACGCTGTATTATGCTGCCAGGCCAGTAGTTGGCGATGTCACTTTGTAAAGAAACACTACGCGCCTATAGACTGAAGAACACGTGCATGGCGTCAAATTCATGTTTTTGTTGTTTACATGGAGACGAGAACGGTATTGTTTTCAAAAACGTGCACCCATTTTCAAAAGCTTGCGTTTTCAGGCCGCCATAAAAAGTTTTGAGTTGAAAACGGTGTTGTGTAAACGGCCCCTGTCTTAGACTGTCTTAAGAACTAGTTTGACCAACAAGCAATTTAGATGTAATGTAAACAGTCTTACTTTTCTGATTCATATGAGACAGATATACCTTTTTATGTAACTGACTTTACGAAGTTAGGACCTTGTCTAGAAGGGGAAAAAATAGATTACTACCTTTTAAGACTAGTTCCTGACAGTTCCTGAACCACAGCAGAAGGCTGTGAGGGATAGGAGGGAAAGGCCCAGGAGAGACGCAGCAGGAGTGCTTAAACAGAGCAAAGGTTAAAGTCAGAAATACTAACAGAAGCTCTTTGCACATGCAGCGCCTTGGCCTGAGCTGGGCTGAATATTAGCACCATGGCCCCTGTTCATATGCACCTCACAAATACTCCTCCTTGCTCTCCATCTTCAGAATGAGCAATCATATTGAGCAGGGCACATTTGAGAAAAATAATGTTTAGACTAATTCTGCCTATAATCTGTTCTGTATTTTAATGAATGTCCCTACGATGCAGAACTGAGCTTCTATGATTTGAATACTTCAGTACAGAAGATTTTTATTTTTATCACAGCTCCAAAAGAACAAAGAAAGCACCATCAACTCTTCTGAAGCCATGCAATAGCTTTGTGTGAGGAAAACCAAATTTAAGTTATAATTCACTGAAAAAATTCCCCTACACCATACCTCTCATATCTCAGGCAAGTCCACACATACACAGGTATTTTTATAAACTGAGTTTATAAAAAACTTCATTTAAAAAAAAACAAAAGCGTCCACATGAAAACGCTATGAAGCGCTGTCAGCATGCCAAACCAACAGATGGCGATATAACCCTAACCATAAAGCCATGTTGGCCAATCAGAAGCCTGGAAAAAGGTTATCACTGATTCTGGTTCCAAAGTCACAAGCCAAAATCTCTGGTTTCACCATCTACACGAAACAATGCAACTGGAGTTTCTGAAAATCTTCACCCTGGCAAGAGTTTTCAAAAAAGTTCGGTTTCGTGACCAGATACTGTGTTTGCGTGCGGACGAACGGCCAAACTGCATAGAAAAAGCTGTGTTTTGAAAATACCTGTGTTCATGTGGACAGGGCCTCATTTGCATATTAAAACTTTGGTTGAAATTGGAAAAAAAAAAATTTATATCATTAACTAAAGCTATTAATGACATTTTTGTTATTTAAAATAAAGCTGAAACAAAATGAAATATAAATATTAGATGAAAAACTTTAACTAAAAACACTGGTGATATGGAAGAACCAATGGAACCAATCATTAACATCAAATATCAAAAATTCATGTGGCATACTGGAATATGCAAATGAGATTTCAGAACTATGGTTGGCGGAAAGATTTTTAATAAATAAAGACTTCGGCCTGTTCATGCATTTCAAAAACTCATAACACTGGGAATATAGCGCAAAACATTTTTCAATATTATTTCTTTTGTGTTCCACAGAAAAAAAAAGAAAAAAAGAAATTCAAACAGTTTGAAAGAATAAATCATGACAAAATATTCATTTTAAAAATAAACTAACCCTTTAAATACAGTTTGCACACTCCAGTTAGCAGTGGTAAAATGTTCTTTGGTGTGTGCTAGTGAAAATCTGTGGAAGTTAAGAGAGAAGATCAGAAGCAAAGGTCAAAGTAAAGAAAGGACACTAAGTCAACGCCCACAGTTCAGAGTGTCAAGTACGATTACCACTTCAGTCCTTTTTGGAAATGTGATCACCGCTGGAGAGGCACAAGGGGGATGGGATAGAAGTGGCCGAGTAGAAACACAATTAAAGTGCTCCTCAAAGAGATGTTTGTACGCTCTGGTCCCTCTGCAGTTTGCAGTGTTGTATTACTGGAGACCTGCTACTCTTTGTGGCTTTTATCACTGCACGCTCACCGCTAAAACCCCAACAACATCGGTGTGATGCTGCAAAAAGGCTTTCAGCATCACAGACATCCTCTCTCCCCTGCATTCTCTGTCACACCCTTTCCCCCGTGGGATGGGCCGCTCATATTCTTCCTTCGCAAGTGTGTTAAACCACATTAGTACAGTTTTTAACCACCAGGCTTCTCTATTATTCATGGCTGTGGCAAAGTCAAACATTCCCATTTAAAGATTTTACACTTGTTTGACCAGGAGAATGTCCGATAGTCATGTACGGACAGGAGAGCATCTCAGAGAAAATGAGCGGAGGGGAGGGGAAGGACAGACGCTGTCTCCTTTTTCCTGCAGCTTCCTATTGCCAATGTGAGAGAGGGAGGAAAAGAGATAAAGAGAGCTGAAAGACAGAGGCAGCGAGAGAGATCCAATCACATCTCTGATGGGGACCTTTGAAGGTTGTGGGGAGCACATGCTGACCGGTGTGACCATGGAGAGACTGGGCTGCCCATGCCAACGCTTTTATCACACACTCACCCACATCAAACAAACACTCTCTGGAAGGACACTGACGTGGGCAGATATAGGATGGTTCACTCAGGCATAATTACTATAGTAATTAAAGGGTTACTTCACCCAAAAGTGAAAATTCTGTCATCATTTACTCACCCTCACATCGTTCCAAACCCGCAAGACTTTTGTTGATCTTCGAAACACAAATGAAGATATTTTAAAGGGGACCTATTATGCCCCATTTTACAAGATGTAAAATAAGTCTCTGATTTCCCCAGAGTGTGTATGTGAAGTTTTAGCTCAAAATACTCCACAGATCATTTTTTATAGCATGTTAAAATTGCCACTTTTTGGGGTTGAGCAAAAACGCGCTGTTTCAGTGTGTGCCCTTTAAATGCAAATGAGCTGCTGCGCTCGGCCTAAGAGGGCGGAGCTTCAAGAGCTGATTCTCCGGTGTCAGGAGTCAGTCAGGAGTCAGGACGCATGCTGCATGGAGATAGAACAGGTATAGTTTAGTTCAATTACGGTTATAACTTATATTGTCTTCTTGTTTTTATCCACTATATTAGTACAAGCCTGTTGTACCGGACCGGTCCGATGAGTTTTATGACGTTTATTGTACTTCACACAAAATATGAAGCGTCTGTTTTCACTCTAGAAAATCATTGTAAGAGCTTAAAACAGTGCAAGTGTGCATTAAAATATTATCCATAAACTCTCTCTCTCTCTCCCTTGTATTATCATCAACATACACAGCGAATTACACTCGTTACAACTAACAGTAAACAAATATATAAAGACCTTATGCCTTTTTGCATGGTGCTTAATAAACTGGTAAACTTTATATCCGTAAATCAACTCCGATGAACTGTAATAAAGTGCTCTCACCTTCATTACTGCCGTATCCAGTGTCACTCTGGAGACTGTAAGCTGAATCATGAACAGTTTACTGATCTATCCTTGATTAACAACTTTTTAGCACAACCTCTGTTTTGTATTGTCCCTTTGTATTGACATTCGTTCACAAAGCAGTCCGGTGTGAAATGATTCACGCAGACATAAAGAATTTCGGTAGAGTTGAGGGAGCATTTTCTTCGAAAACAAAATGAATCCACCTCGTCTTCAGCAGCTCAGATTTAGGGAGTACATGGAGAGAGCTATGTGGAGTAATCCATCCAGCTACAGAACACCTAATACGCTTGGGAGACGCTCTCATCAGTGCAGCAATGGCGGACTGTACAACTGGCTATGAACTCGCTCAGGGCGGTTCTATGTTAAAACGACAGTGTCTGTCAACATTCGTGGGCGGGGCCTGTGGCTAATGTGATGTCACATTGCCAGGGATCTGGAAACGGCTTGTTCTGAGACACTGCTTATGATTTATGGAGATTAAAAAAAAAGGAGTGGTTGGATTTTTATCATTATAGGGTGGTTTTGTACACACACTGCCAACACACATTTATAGCCAAACACCATGCAAAAGTGAATTTTGCATAATAGGTCCTAGAGTTGTCAAAAGTACCGACTTCGGTACCTAGTCGGTACTGAAATTTTAAAAATGTGACACTTTGAGCGCTGATTCGTAATCACCTCTGATTGGCCATCGTGTTCACGGCTCATCGGATATGTCTGTGATTGGCTTCAATGATCGACGCTGTAAAAACTTTGTAAATAGTCATCAATGACACTCTTCACCAAGCGCTTACACAGATACACACGGGAGCATTTGAAAGCAGGCGTCTATTGCGGACCAGTCCGCTGATAGACGCGTACTTTCAAACGCTCCCGCTCCCACTTTCAAAATGCTTTCAAATTCAAACACTTCCGTGTGCTTTCAAATGCTGCCATGCCTTGATCATTGTAGCCAATCACAGACACATCCGATGAGCGAGTCAACACAATGTCCAATCAGAGGTGTTTACGAATCCGCTCAACAGCGCTCGAAGCGTCACATTTTTAAAATTTCAGTACCGATAGGTACCGAAGTAGGTACTTTTGACAACTCTAATAGGTCCCCTTTAATGATATTTGAGAGATTTCTGTCCCTCCATTGACAGCTACGCAACTACCACTTTGACGCTTCAAAAAGTTCATAAAGAGATCGTAAAATTAATCCATATGAACAATGATTTAGTCCAAATTTTCTGAAGAGACATGATTGCTTTATATGATGAACAATTTTAATTTATGCTTTTATTCACATTTAAACATTAATCAGCAAACATAAACAGAAGCTCAACCGAACCTGCTTCACGCGCGAGAACAAACCTCTTGAGGAAGCTCAAACGTGCTGCATAACACACGAGAATGAACCTGATTGGTTCACACACGTCAAACGAACATGCTTGAGCTTCTGTTTACCATATCTGATGTGTGCGTTGATGAATGTTTATATGTGAATAAAAGCCTAAATTAAATTTGTCCATCATATAAAGTGATCGTATCTCTTCAGAAAATTTGGACTAAACCACTCAATTCATATAGATTAGTTTTTCGATCTCTTTATGAACTTTTTGAAGCAACAAAGTGGTAGTTGTGTGGACTGTCAATTGATGGACAGAAATCTCTCAAATATCATTAAAACATCATCATTTGTGTTTCAAAGATGAACAAAAGTCTTACAGGTTTGGAATGAGGGTGATTAATTAATGACAGAATTTTCATTTTTTGTTGAACTAACACTTTAGATTAGTGTATGGCAGTGATTCTCACGATTATGAAGCCCAGAAAAGTGCATCCATCCATCATAAAAGTAATCCATACGGCTCCAGGAGTTTAATAAAGGCCTTTTTAAGCGAAATGATGGGTTTTTGTAAGAAAAATATCCATATTTAAGACTTTATTTATAAACTATAATAACTAGCTTCCGGCAAAAGGCTGTACACCGAGTTACGGCGGAAGCCGTACCCCTGACTTGATGTATGACGTAGAATGTAGGAGTAGCGTAAGCTTAGACGCCTCTCACGGTTCAAACAAATAGGGCTGGGCAACAAACTCAACCTCCTCTTCTCTTATATCGAAATCCTCCGATATTTCTCTTTAAAAATTCTTGTTTTAGACTTCTAATTCGTCACCAGTGTTTTGTTTTGCTCCATCCAGGAGTTATGCTTCCGCTGTAACTCCATGCGTACAGTCAATTGCCGGAAGTTAGTTATTATAGTTTATAAAGTTTTAAATATGGTTATTTTCTTATAAAAACCCATTGCTTTGCTTAAGAAGGCCTTTATTAACCCCCTGGAGCCATATGGATTACTTTTATGGTGGATGGATGCACTTTTTTGGGCTTCAAAATCGTGAGTGCCATTCACTACCATTATAAAGCTTGGACGAGCCAGGATATTTTTAAATATAACTCTGATTGTGTTTGTCTGAAAGAAGATTGTCATATACACCTATGATGGCTTGAGGGTGAGTAAATCATGGGATAATTTTCATTTTTGGGTGAACTATACTTTTAATAATTTGTGCAAACAGTGATATATATTTTTTTTAGGATTCTTTGATAGAAAGTTCAAAAGAACAGCTCTTGAAATAGAAATAGAAACCTTTTGTAAAATTATAAGTCTTTACTATCACTTTTGATCAATTATTTTATTATTTATTTAATTATATATTTTGTGTGTAAAAAATAAAATTAAAAATGGAAAAAACAAAATATATATTTACAAAAGAAGCATTTATTATTATTGATTAATCAGTTCAATTATAATTTAAACATTTTTTTTAAATCAGCCAATCACTTTGCCAATCACTGTCTGTAGACAATAGTTTAAGAACCACTGTATTATGGTAATTGTGAAAGATGAATGATGTTTTAGAAAATTAAATCCAAATAAAATCCAAATATCTAAATCAAAAATATTTGGGACATTAGTGTTATCCTCTAATAAATGATTTAAATAACTGTAACTCAAAACTACAACAATGACCACAGCAGAAAGTAAGAGTGGTGTAAACTGAAGACAAATTAGTGTTAAAGGTCACCCTCAAGAAGTCGAAGCCACATCCATCAGTATTATTGGCACCCTGCAACATTGCACCCAGCGTTAACCAAACTATAAGCAGCACTCTGACAAGTTCTCACTCACTCACACAAGACTAATGACTTTAAGCCATTTTCACTCTTACTTGGGGCCGCCTTCCCCCTCTGATGGGCCCTGATACAAGCTGGAAGTACAGAGGGGTCTGAGGTGATGAGAAGGCAAGAGGTCAGACTCAAACTTCCTGGGTTGATTTATCCCTGCTTGAGCAAAGACACCTCATTCGTTTTCAGTCCTTAATGAGCCTAATCTGAGATACGTCTAACACCCTCTCCGCATTACCCCTCCTTCTCCTCCGAACACTTATCCTCTACAGTCCGTGCTCCCTGCACACACACCGCCTGATCCCAAGCCTGTCCCCAACAGGCTCCGGTCCCGGCCCAGGTCAGGGCAAAAAAAGGGTAGAGGGAAGGGGCCGTTTAGACGGTGGGGTGGAGGAGTGCAGCGAGCCGGCGCTGCATTTGAACTTAACCTCTATGTGCCCCAAGACGGACGTGGCAATTAGCACCAGGGCTCAGCATCAAAAAGAACAGCGCAGCGTGAAGCTTGTCTAATTAGTCATATGAACGGAGGCACTGGCTCAGCCAATGCATGCCTGTCAGCCCGGGCTAGCTTGGGAAGGACATGCTTTCACTTGGAAGCGAAGGGGAAAAGCTTCTCTACTTTTCTTAGAACCAGCCTGATGCAACAGGACTTATTTCGCTGCCCTAGAATTTTAAGGTCATTACTAACCATGGCAACTTAGTACAGCTGACCGAATGTTTTACTTTTCCTGTTGAGGCCTCTGAATGAAGGATGATTGTTGTATTTCACGCCTCTGGATTAATCCACAATATAATTAATCCACTTAATATAGGCCTAACAGGAATTTTAATGCTGACAAAATAATTCACACCTCATGGTGATAATTATAAAATAAAGACAATGTGCATATGCATAAATATGAACAAAATATTTTGTTGATGCCTATTTTTTTTTTGGACATAAATCAATACTGTCTCTAAACACCAACAAAAGAAACACCAAATCTAAAATCATCTGACAGAATTGACAGTGATTTAACAAATGTACCAACAATACTGTATCTGGAAATTAAAAATATTACTAACAATATAGTACAAATCAAAATGAGCATATAAGAATCCAACAAATATTAATAACTAGTTTCATTCAAAACACATTACATTGAAGAGCACTGATACAGGCCTTAGTTAAATTAGGACATAAACCCCTGGTTTCACAGGCAAGGCTTGCATGTTTGAGCTGTTTTAACTGAAAGCAACTTGGACTGACATATCTTAAAATATGTCAGTGCCATTGTTTTGTCTCAAAATGCACACCAGTAATATTTTTTTTCCAGTGTACGTTTATAAAAGCTACTTAAATGCCCTAATTGAACAAGGGCTAATCCTGGTTTAGGCTAAACCCTGTCTGTGAAACCGGGCTTTAATGCTGCCTTCACGTGCTATCGGAAAGTTGATAATTCCCACTTCTTAAGTCGTGATTACGAGCACATCGCATTCAAGTTTCGAAATGGGAGGGCGTTCATGTGCAATTTTTACCTAGGAAACTCATATTTACGATAATTCCGAGAGCACGTGAAGGCAGCATAAGTAGCTTTTATACACGTCCCTTGGGGGAAAAAACATTACTGTTGTGCATCTTGTGACTAAACAATGGCTCTGACATATATTAAAATATATACAAAATATGTAAGTTTCATTGTTTTGTCACAAGAATCACACCAGTTGTATTCGGTTAATACAGCTCAAACAAGCATTTTAGTCTGGGACTAGGCTTAAGTCTTGTCTGTGAAACTGGGCAGCAATACAGCTGGGAAACATAACTCGCCACACAAAACAAAAGGCCGTGTTTGTTAAAGTTTCTTGGGCCAATATGATTTGGCCTATACATGGCAAAAAGGCTAAATGGGATGGAATTAATGCACCTATGGATTCCATTTAGCTTGGATAATAATAGGATAATAACAACATTGTTTACACGATGACCTATGTATATATTATCAAGGGCAGCACATTAGTTATAGGCTTATTTCATAGTAATTGTGTAAAGTGTGGCTCACCAGCGTTATATTATCCCCGTCTGATGTACAGAAATGATTAAAACAGTCGTTTGTTGAATGTAGACCATGATACAGCAACCCTCGAAATGTATCCGTCAGGTGTGTATTTCAAACACAGTTCGTGTTCCTACTATTTTTGTCAGTATGAAATACTACATACTTAAACAGTGTTGCCAGATCTCGCAAGAAAACAACCAAAGTGGTTCGATAAAACAAAGCCATAAAAAGAGAGTTGCATCATCAAAAAACATACAAAGTTGCATAAAACATAAATTAAACATGCTAAATTGTAAATTACAAAACAATATTTTATTTCAATAATTATATAATCTAAAAACACACAAAAAGATGATTAGATAGATAGATAGATAGATAGATAGATAGATAGATAGATAGATAGATAGATAGATAGATAGATAGGAATTAAACGTTAAGAATTAAACTATAATGGCATAATATATTGCGGTTTCAGCAGCAGGTGGGGATGTTTGGTAACTGGTCACCTTCTGCCAAGCGCCAGCAAAGCCGTGACTGTGCAAGGCCAAAGTCGCTTATAATATGCGGACATGGCAACACTGCACCTGACGGCCACGTTTCGGGGGTTTGCTGTATCGTTAAAAGTCGCCTTTGGCCGGCTGGCACGTCGGCCCCGAAAGTGTGAATAATATTCAGTAAGAAGTTACGCTAAGTGGGAAAGCTTTTAGCACATTATCCGCTGGCAATTGCAGAGTAATCTAATTTTTCCAGCCAAGGTCCCTTATAATATATCTGCAGCATTGGATTTGCATTTGAGTGTCGCCTTAATGGGTTTAAACGTTGTAGATCTGGGGCTCTCGCGTCTCTCCAGAGAGAGTGACATTGAGGATGAGGTGATTCCTCAAGCGGAAAAAACTCAAGAGTCAGCGCTTTTAGGATATATATTTATATACACAAGCACAGATCAATGGTGAATTAACAGGGAATAATCAAAAACAGATACCTTTATTGTGTTATTCATATAAAATATAGCCAATGGAAATCAAATTCAACATGAATCTTTAAAATAAGAATTTAAGAGTGCAAAGAGTCTCATCACGCTACAACTGATCTGACCAGTTGAACTCAAGACAGCTTTATTTGTGGGAAACGTGTTAGTTTAAATCTGCAGTAATGATTTCACCAAGCTTGATCGGCGTAAGCTTACTAAGTGTTTGACTTGACAAAGGGCCTGTGTCTCAATTTTGGCATCAAGGGAGAGCGGTGGCTTGAGGTGGCGTCTAGACAGGATTTGTTCTTATCAAAAGTTCAAAAGGATAACAAAGAAAAAAAAAAGAAGAAGAAGAAAAAAACAGAGAGACGTAACTGTTAGTAATCAGATGTTACTGAATCTACGAAAATAACATAGAAAATAATAATAATAATATATTATTATTATTATTATTATTATAGAATAATACTATTGTTTACCGTTTTCTGGTCAAATTAATTTATTAATTAATAGCAGCATAATTGAAGAATTTCAAATTCTTATAGTTTTTTTTTTTTTTTTTTTTTTTACTTTAATTAGAAAATAATTATAGGCTATCAACGTTTTAAAAACGTCTGGATTTAAAATAAATAACTTTATCGTGATAAACATTTCTCTTCTTAATAAGAAGGTCTGCAAATTCCCTCACAAGATGTGGACATTTAGGTTTTCCCGCATGATGGAAGCTAGTACATAACCAGCCATTTTGTGTAGACAGATGTGACGTGTAAACTGTGATGAAGTTTATTTAGCATTTTGACGGCTCTCTCAGGTCTGCCCATGAGATGCTTTCATTGAAATCACAGGGTGAACTTATGAATATGAATAACGTCATTCTGACGCTGCATGGTAACCTTGAGGCGTCCAGTCACAAAAAGTTAATAAACATTCACAAGCCACGCCTTCATAATTAAAGTATTCGTTATGATTCGCCAGCTCACCGACGCCCTCTCACTAACGTCATTCTTTCAGCAAATCAGGAAGACATACGCCACGTGAATAAATTAATATTCATGAGCCAAGCCTTCACCATAGTAGGATTTGGAAATAAACTCACCGTAGACAGTGGAGAGTGTTGAAGAGCCAATGATCTAGAAGCAGCACAACGATTGGTCGTGGCTGTGTACGACGGAGGGGCTACTGAAATTAAGGAGACTGCAAGTGTCCCAACACTTACAATGAAAACCTTGCTTGTGCAAGAGAACTAGAAGGACGCGACACACAATGTCCCAGCCGCTTTGGAAGTAACAGCCTGTTGCAATCTTCTTAATCCTGACTAAAATATCATCTTGCAATTTAAAGTAATTTCGGGGCTTACTCTGGACATTTGTGCTGTTGAGAATAGTTTTGAGCACCCGCATCATGGAGTACACCTCTTCCCCAAAACCACAGCTCTCTTCTAGGGCGAATGCTTTCTCCATAGCCGCACTCATGTCAAGTGGGAAATCGAAGGACAAGGAGTCGGAGGAAAATACCATCAAACCGCTGGGTAAGATCTGACTCTTTAACGGCTGAAAGTTTTGATGGCGAGCGTTTCGTGTTTTGTTTTGCACGTGAGGCGTACGGTAACATGTCAAACTAGAGCAGTATTTATAGAAAGACAATGTACGTCGAATAAATAATTACAGAAATAAACTAGGCTACATAAATATTTTCACAGGCTTTTAGTGCGGTCGCAAAATTGTAGCCGAAATATTCTGAGGAAATGAGGTAAATTGGTGACTTGTCAATATGAGGAGGAATTCTGTTAAGTTTTTTAAAAATATAGATAGGCCTATAAAAGAAAAAAGCTCGATTTTGTATTTGACCAATTTGTGTTTTGTAAAGATTTTGTACACTTTCCTGGCAAACCAAAATCAATAGATTTAATTTCATAGGTGAACCATCAAACCATCTCGTGCGCTTATACCTGTTTGTTTTACATTTACACATTACAATCAAAATAAGAACTAAGTATTAATTAGTCTATCGGTAAATATAAGATTCAAAAACATGAATAGTGGTGGGTTTAATGCCCACTGCACTAGAATATTTTTGGTGCTTCTGTACAGTTTGTAATGTTTAATTTCAGGAAAAAATAATTAAAATGTAAAAAAAAAAAAAAAAAATACTTAAGTAAATCCATGAATAAATATATAAGCAAATAAAAAATATTTTTTGTGTGTTTTGTACATATATATTTATTTATTTTGGGTCATTATTAATTATTTGATTTTGTTGTTTTATAAAGAATAGCAATGTAAATTGTTTCAACATGCAATAGCCTATTATTTTTACATTTCATATCGTATATTCTAACTATACAATGTTAAAGCAAATAATGTAAACGTTATTATGCTGTTCCTATATGATTGTTTGATATTTTATTAGAACCAAACATCTGTAGGCTATACTCCCAGACTTTAATATATTTTGTAACACCAACTGCAGTAAATTTTTTGCACACATATATTTTAGAATTCATGGTCTTTTAATTCTAGAACAATTCGTGGAAAAGTCGTCGTGCCACCCAAACCTCGGCGACCTGCCTTCGCTGGAAACCCACGGCGACTTCAGCAGCAGCGGCGGCGCGCCGTTATGTACCGAGCCGCTCATTCCTACGACTCCCGGCGTGCCCAGCGAGGAGATGGCCAAGATCTCCTGCAGCCTCGAGACTAAAGAACTGTGGGACAAATTCCACGAACTCGGCACGGAAATGATTATCACAAAATCTGGAAGGTAAAAAAAAAACCTGATGTTAGTTTTAAACCAGTCAACGAATTTAGCCTATGAGATTAATTGTTATTTATTCGCTTTTTAGGATAGGCTATCATTTTTAAAGGTTAGGCCTATTTCTGTTGTCAGGTTTAAATTCTAAAATATGCTATTTCAGTTCATTTTTTTTTTTTTTTTTTTTTTTTGCATTTCTGTTTCCTACTTGAACCAGTTTATTCTTAAAAAAAACAAACAAATATGTTTACTCACGTAAATGCTACTTACTTTTGCTTCAACAGACGAATGTTTCCGACAATTCGCGTGTCATTTTCCGGAGTGGATCCGGATGCCAAATATATCGTACTAATGGACATCGTTCCAGTGGACAATAAAAGATATCGATACGCCTACCACAGATCCTCATGGCTTGTGGCGGGAAAGGCAGATCCACCTTTACCTGCCAGGTAGGAAGCTTTTCATATTAGCCTACGTGTGGGCCATGCGTTGTTTTGCTGTTTTTTTTAATTAACTTTAATATTAGTTGCTTTATAATTATTATATTGTGAACGGCCGCTGTAACTGAAAAGGGAATAAATCATTACGAAACGGATGATTTTATGTGTATGCGGTAATTCGCTTACGGATAATTCTAACAAATTTAAATTTCGCACATTCTATTATTTTCTGTTTTTTCGTAAAAAGCGTTTATTTTTTTGTGAAATGTAGGCTAAATATAAGAGTAAAAGGTTGGCTAAATTTGGGAAAGAAAAAAAAAATCTAATAGTGCACATATATCAAAATGCGATGAATAAATAAATAAATAAACAAACGATTTTGTTCTGTTTTTATTTTACAGGTTGTACGTGCATCCAGATTCGCCGTTTACAGGAGAACAGCTATTGAAACAAATGGTTTCCTTCGAAAAAGTGAAGCTTACAAACAACGAACTGGACCAACACGGACATGTAAGTCGAAAATCTTTAAATAATCAGCGTGTACCTGCGGCTTTACATTTTATTCTGTGTATATAATGAAATAAGTAAAAATAGTGCTTAAATGTAAACAGGCTTTACACTGAAGATATTTTGCCTGCGAAATCCAGTTCTCTCATTTGTTTTTAAATATGGTAATTCAATATATGATGTACAGATTTGTCAGTCAAACCAATACATTTTCATTATCTATGTAACATTTGATTTTCAATAAGCCAATATAAAATATACAACATTTTGATATACAACACAGCTTATATTAGGCTGATGAAGCATAATAGTGTTTTTTCATATATATATATGTTTAATATAATAATATTTAATATATAATAATAATATGCATAATAATAATAATAATACAGATTTTGTATAAAAATATATAATAATATTTATAATGTATAATTAATTAACTCCAAGGGTTTGTGAAGGATGATATTAAATATATTGTTTTTATATTTATTTATATCACAAACTCTGATTAGACACATTTCTTTACCTTATAAATGATGCAATATATCAACACACAGTTCTTGCACAGTTCTTATTAAACTGTTCTGGGCCTTTTATTGAAATACGCTCTATTATATAATATACAGTCAGGTAAATATATGTATATATCAAATTACAATTCTTTCTCATATTCCTTCAACAGATCATCCTGAACTCCATGCACAAGTACCAACCCCGGGTTCATATCATCAAGAAGAAAGATCACACAGCATCACTTCTTAACCTAAAGTCTGAGGAGTTTCGTACATTCGTCTTCACTGAGACCGTTTTCACTGCAGTCACTGCTTACCAGAACCAGCTGGTGAGTACAAATCAACCAGTTTCCCTTGTAAGGCACCTGGAAAAGCCAACAGTATATTTATGCAAGAATGCTTAGATGTATGTTTTTTTTATATATTTCCCCCATTGACTATCTTTATTCTGCTGTAAACTATAGTAGTACTAATATTTTGGCAACAGTTTAAAATTAAAATTTACTGGAAGACATCAGTCATTCCATCCGGCTTTATGTTTAATTTAATGCTTATGGCAACATGTAGGAGAGGAAAAGATCTTCTGGATTAATTTAGTTGTTTCCTATTTTTGCTACAGATAACCAAACTGAAGATTGACAGCAACCCTTTTGCCAAAGGCTTCAGAGACTCCTCCAGACTCACGGATATTGAGAGGTATGAGGAATTCTGCTGCTAGTCGTGTGTTTATTTCTGACCTGTGTTCAGTGCAGTGAGTGATTGCAGAGGGAGGAGCAGCTGCTCTGGGGAGTGAAGCGTGTGTGTGGTGGGGGAACGTTCAGCGAAACTCATTAACAAGTGCACAAGTGGCTTTTCATTAGAGGCTCATTAGACCCAGACGTGTGGGTGGGTTGGTTCAATGAAAGGAAGAGAAAATAAGCTTCAAAACAGTTTAAAAGTGTGGCTCATGTGGTAAAATTAATAAATTAATTAATAATAAATTAAATTTTATTCAAGTGAAAAATATATTGTTTAACATCACAGAATCAGTTGAATCAAAATGAAATTTAGATCAGGTAGAAATAGCATCCAAAGGTAACATTTGCAGGTTAGCATGTTTTTATATTATAGGCTGTTTATTTATTTATTTAATAATAATGCACTTTTTTGCCCACCAATGAATGTGTTATATGATCTCTACATACAATATATTTTAATTAAATCAATATTAACAACAACAAAAACAATCGAATGACCCAAAAATAATTTTATAAAACTATACCAAGTTGGTTTGAAAATGGACAAACCCAGCGTTTGGGTTGTTTTAACCCAGCGGTTGGGTTAAATGTTTGCCCAACCTGCTGGGTAGTTTTATTTAACCCAACTATTGTTTAAAATGACTATATGGCTGGCTTAAAATGAACCCAAAATAGGTTGGAAATTAAAAATCAGACACATAATTACTAGAGGCAACAATAATAATCAAAAGGTGAACATTTATTAATAAGCAATTTTAAAAAAATGTTTATTGTTTAATTATTATTCATTAAACTTATTAAATAAAACTTATTAAACTTAATTAATGTTAATTTCCAACCTATTTTGGGTTCATTTTAAGCCAGCCACATAGTCATTTTAAACAATAGTTGGGTTAAATAAAACTACCCAGCAGGTTGGGCAAACATTTAACCTAACCGCTGAGTTAAAACAACCCAATTGCTGGGTTTGTCCATTTTCAACCCAACTTGGGTTGTTTTTAACCCAGCATTTTTTAGAGTGTAGAAATGCTGGAAATGACAAATTTTGGCAATGTGCTCTCAAATTATACCAACAAAAACAAATATAAGGTTTAGATCAGATGGATCTAGCATCTAAAAGTAATTGTTGTATTTTTTTTTTTTTTTTTATAAATGTATTTTTTTATATACTATTATGAATAATGCAATTTTTGCCCACTAATAAATGTGTTATATGATCTCTAAATACCATACATTTTAAATAAGTCAATATTAACATATAAATAAATACTACAAGAAAAATTGTCAGTATCACTGACTTTTCTGACCCAAGATTCACGAGCAAAGCAATTGAATGACCCAAAAATAATTTGATAAAGCTAGAAATGCTGGAAATGACCGATTTTGGCAGTGCGCTCTCAAATTAGCATTCCAGTTAAACATTTGCCAGCAAGTTCCATTTCAGACCCCAACGAAAGAACAAGCGAAAGTCAATGACTGCCAAAAATACCACACAAAAATGCATCCTGCTCTCTCTCTCTCTCTCTCTCTCTCTCTCTCTCTATTTCTTCTTCTCTTTGGAAGGGCTGTGAATTAGATCTGATCAATTGATCTTCAGGGAGCTGCAGAAATCGCATTAGTCTGGAGTCGGGCACTGCACTAAAACACAGCGTAATTCAATTGGGCCCCGTGACTGATTGAAAACAGCCACCCAAGTTGTAGGGCTGCGAGGCCCCTCTCCTCGGGAGCGCATCGCAGATAAAAACACACATATTTGTATTGCGCTGCTGACAGATATTGCACTTTCCTAACCTAATTGGGAGGCTAATGTGGACGCATGGCTCTTGTGATGCAGACCATCTCAGCCTGTCTGAGGAGTCTAATCTAACAGGAGCTAATGCACTTACTGCAAGGCTAGCAGACACACTTCTCTCTGCGCACTTGCTGTGTGTTAACATATTTTTATGTGCATGTTGTTCAAGCTAGTTTGAACTGATGCAGTGAACGCAGAACCTGCAGAGAGATAAGTTGGATGTGTAATTTGTACCATTAAATTAGCATATTCACACCATAATGTATGGTTTAAAAAGTTATAATAGTAAATAAAAGTTATTAATTTCCTCACTTTCTTTGTTGCTGCCACAAGAAGTGTGTTAGATCACCCAAAAATTAAAATTCTGGCATCATTTACTTACGGTCATGGTCATGTATGACTTTCTTTATTCTGTACATACAATAAAAGTCAATGGGGTCTGATGTTGTTTTGGATGAACAAAAACAGTTAAAACTTTCTTTAAAATGTGTTCATTTTTGTATGAACTATCCCTTTAAATGACAAGATATTATGTGATGCTTTGAAAAAATATGGTTTAGTTTATTAAAATGCAATATATTTAGGCTATTTAAGCACATCACATGTTTTTGTGTAAGCAGTTGTGAATATAGAGATATATTTTGGGCTGTTGTTTTTTGGTTCTGCTGTAGGGAAAGTGTTGAGAGCTTGATCCACAAGCACTCTTACGCGCGGTCGCCCATTCGGACTTACACTGGTGATGAGGAGACCTTGGGTGAAGATGGGCACTCGGCACACAGTAGAAGTAAGAAAATCCTCCTGTAACAGTAAACTGTAAATATATTCTGCTAAAATTTACTTGAGCTGTGGATGCCAGAAATTCACTGTAAAAATAATGTGATGATGTTTCCAGTATTACAGGATGTGTTATTGGTGCTTGTATATTTTAACCGTATATTTCATCAAATGATATAATGTTAGTATACCAATTTACCGCTTTGTACCTTAAAATGTAGTGATAACCACTATAATAATACAGGTAAAACAGAAAGCCATATGATGAGTTTGTCGTATAGACAGTACACACACACAAAGACAAAGCACCTAAACACATGACACTAAAATAATGCATTAAACATTAACTAAATAATATAAAATGTAACACAAAACACCCTAATCTACTTTACTGCTAACAAAAATAAGAAGAAACAAAATTATAAAATGTAATCATGAGTAATGTCACAGTTTCAAACAGTTACGTTTTTTTCAACATGTATGGTATATTCTTAAAGGGTTAGTTCACCCAAAAATGAAAATTCTGTCATTAATTACTCACTTTCATGTCGTTCCAAACCTGTAAGACTTTTGTTCATCTTTGGAACACAAATGAAGATATTTTTTATAAATTCTGAGCGCTTTCCGTCCCTCTATTGACAGCTACGCAACTACGTTCAAGACCCAGAAAGGTAATAAAGACATTAAAGTACTCCATGTGACTCCAGTGGTTTAACTTCAATTTTATGAAGCGATATGAGTGTTTTGTTTGTGCAAAAAAAAAACATAATTTACCACTTTATTTACAAAATATACATAGATTACTTTAATGATGTCTTTACTACCTTTCTGGGGATTGAAAGTGGTAGTTGCTTAGGCTGTCAATGGAGGGACAAAAAGCTCTCATATTTCATCTAAAATATCTTAATTTGTGTTCCAAAGATGAATGAAAGTCTTACGGGTTTGGAACGACATGAGGGTGAGTAATTAATGACAGAAATTTTATTTTTGGGTGAACTAACCCTTTAAAAATGAAGGTTCTGTATTGGCATTGATTGTTCCATGAAGAACCTTTAACATCCATAGAACCTTTCCATTCCACAAAAGGTTCATTATAGTGGAAAAATGTTCTTTAGATTTTTAAAATGTTCTTAACACTAAGAAAAAAAATGGTTCTTTAGGGCATCGTTGCAAAAACGCCCTTTTGAAACCCTTATTTTTAAGAGTGTAAAGTATCAGTTAACCAATTAACAGGTTTTTACTGCAGCAAAAATGACTAACATTTGTTTATGTTATGCTGTAAATCTGCTGATTTTATGGTACAAATTATGCATTCAATTCTTTCCCTGTATAGGTTCTGCGTTCACTGCATCAGACAACCTCTCTCTCAGCTCCTGGGTCACGACCACATCTGGTTTCTCGGGCTTTCAGCACCCTCAGTCTCTGTCTGCCATCGGAACCAGCACGGCGTCCCTGGCCAGTCCTCTTCCTCACCCTATCCAGGGCTCTCTACCCCCTTACAGTCGCCTGGGCATGCCTCTCACCCCATCCGCCCTGGCCGGCTCCATGCAGGGCAGCGGGCCTACCTTCCCCTCCTTCCACATGCCACGCTACCACCACTATTTCCAGCAAGGGCCCTACGCCGCCATCCAGGGACTGCGCCATTCTTCCACAGTCATGACCCCGTTCGTATGATTCCTGCCACTTCAGCCTGATAAGATTTCCCTATCGCCGGCATGCGACGACACACGCAAAACACACGCTTACACGAACGGAAGAACCACATGTAAATAACATTGACTGAACATTGACGATCCGAGCGTGCTGCTTCTCGCAGTTGTGCTGGAGAAAAAGTGAATGAGTGAGCCCAACGGACACGGATTCTCATAACTTCGAGGATGAGTTTTTAGCGTGGATAAGAGACTCGGAGATCTTTCTGACATGTTTATGCTACCTGTAACAATTCATCTCACGCCTTTATCGCCGCTCAGAGCCAAATGAAGGAGAATGTAACTCGCTGAATGTTACACTGGACAACTGTTGTTTCTCATTCCCCATGATCCATCACCTCTTAATGATATGATACGATATCTGCCAACCACTCAGCCCTCCTGTTCAAATTGTCGACACTAGAGGGCGCTGTGCTTTCTGAAAACAGCAATACTGGATGGAAACATATGTGTGGACTCAAAAATGTTGGACAGGTTGGTTTTATCTTTCTGGTCAGATAAGTATCTTCTTTAAAAACTGTTTAAGGCATTTAATTGTATTTCATATCTGAGTTGCTATTATGTTCTCAGCAAGAAAAACTATAAACGAACAGTTCTGTTAAGATGAGGGTGAACTGCAACTGATATGAATCAGCGGACACTATGAGGCCATTTTGAGTCGCAACCTAGAAATCCAGAGGAAAATGCACATATTTCTGGTTTGGAACTGGCTAATAGAAGAGCGAACACTCAGAAAACTGATCTATAGCCACTCAAGGCTGCTTGCCGACAGCCAGCTTGCAGGAAGTCTACACCTGTAAATAATGGGCTAATTTTTAAATAATAGGCTCGTCTTCTCCAGGGGAATGAGGGAAAGTGGGTGATTTGTGGCTGAAGTGGTCCTATTTGTACAGTCACATCGACGACAATTCATCAGCATCCTGTAACCAAATCACAGAGAAACAGCGCTAGCCATAATAGCCAGATGAAGAGGAACTGGTGTGTGCGTGTGTGAGGAAGTTAATGATGATGGCACTGTCTTTTATTTATCCTTCAAATTTGACCAAATCAGGACAGATGAGCATAAATACACAACCATCCAAACAGAGCCACACAATGCTAATAATGAGTCAAATGTATGTGCATTTTAAGGTTCAGGGTGTTTTATTCAGATTCAATGTGATGTCAAAGCTGATAAAAACATGTGCCCACCATTTTCAAGCCTTTGATTTGTTATGAACAGACTGTACAAACAGTTATGTAGTTGCAACATATTAGCAAATGTTTTCTCTTGATTTCCTTTTTTTGTTTGTTTGTGTGTATTTTTAAGTCAGATGTATCCTACTCATAAGGAGCCATCTGACAATTTTTGTTTTGATGCCTTTTTTTTAAGTGCAATATATTTATTTCAGCTATGAAAAAGATATGGCTAATGTAATATTTGAAGCAATGATAGATGTTATTTGTAAACAAAAAGAAATATACTATATCACCCCAAAAATAATGTTGTGAGAGTGTGATTTTTACGTTTGCATTTTTGATATATGCTGCCTTCACAATCATTGTATTAAGTAATTATAATATATACAATACCATATTGAAATTAATCTACATTTTAGGTTTACACTATGAAATTTGTATAGAATTGATATATAGTACATTTAAAAAAAAACAGGGAGGGAAAAAAAAAATTGACCAGTGCGTCTGCATCTATAATAATGTAAAATGACATCTTATTGAAAGCTGATTTATTTTTTTTATATGATTGAAATGTGAGGAACATTAATTTTAGGTATCAATTTATATAATAAAAAAACAGCCAAAAACTCTATTTACTTTCTTTTTATTAAATATACTCAATTGTACTACATTTGACATTGCATTAAAGTGGAAACATTTTGTGAAAATGAACTGATGGACAGCAAACACAAATATGTGCAATTATTTAACACACTTTTTATTCAACATTACACAAAGTGATTGCACAGATCTTTCAGACAGGTTTTCATTCTGTTTTATAAACTCTTAAGAGATAATGTTCCTCTGAAAGACCTGATATTCTCTTTCAAGGGAGCAAATTATGTACAATTTCCTTCATGTACATTTTACGCTAGTAATTCCACAAGTCAGGGAGAGAACTACCTCTGTATGTCTGCATGTATTCATTCATAAAATCATTATGAATGAATAATTTCATGATCATAAATTCTTTGACGCCTGGGGGAGTTGCACATTTAGGAAGTTAAAGGGTTAGTTCACCCAAAAATGAAATGGAAAAAAAACAAAAAAAACACCGTCATGTCGTTCCAAACCCATAAGACTTTCGTTCAAGTTCAAAACACAAATGAAATAATGAAATTTCTGTCCCTCCATTGACAGTCCACACAACTACCATTTTGTCACTTCAAAAAGTTAATAAAGAGATCATAAAACTAATCCATATGAATTGAGCGGTTTAGTCCAAATTTTCTGAAGACACAATCACTTTATATGATGAAAAGATTTACTCTGGGCTTTTATACACATATAAATATTGATCAGCGAACATAAACAGAAGCTCAACCGAAACTGCTTGATGTGTGAGAACAGGCTTCAAAACTAATATTAAACCTTTTAATTATTTCAAATTGTAAAAAATTTAATTAAAAAAGAACACAATTTACCAACCAGAAACCAATTTTCTGTAGTTTCCTAATCTTTATGGTCTATTCTTTTTAACAGCGCATTTATTGATTAGTTCAAATAAATGGATTTGCAAGCTAAATCCCCAACAATTATCTGACAGTTCCTGACTAACCATACACAGAGGTGACACCAATTATTATTTATTATTCTCCATGCGTTATTTGTTTGGCAGGACGCTGTACAGCAGGAAATGTCTAAGGTATCTATAGCATAATTCTAAATATAAAGATGGCCTCTCTATCACACAGCCATCACTATCATGGACAAACCAACAAATCGATAGCAGGTCGTTAGTCACCGTTTCACCAGGAAGAAAAGGCACTTCTACCCTCTGATAAAAATCAGTTACATCCTTTGAAAATAAATAAATAAGCAAATAAATAACATCCAGTGAGAGGGTGATTGGATTAAATAGATAGGGGAAGGGCGGTCTGAGGGTTGTGAGGTATGGCTAAAGAAATTGAAAGGAACAGTTCACCAGGGAGTCCATTTTAAGGAATAAGAGTGTAATTTACACAGCAAGGACTGCCAGCTAAATCTAATGTAATTTCATTCAATTTTGCATGTTTTTCCCCCTCCCCGCCATGTTTCTTTAATTTGTCTGCAAGACAAAAAGAACACATTTCAATGAAATAGGCAGGAATGGAAAACTGCCTGCTGTCTTTGCCAGTGAATTAAGGTTAACCCACATCCCTGTCAATACAGTCCACATTGTTTATTGCCTCTATTAAACACTGGTTGACCATGGCAATTTTAGTAAGGGTTTTATAGATGCTTCACTTACTTTTATTTGAAAAAATACATAAATATTTAGATAGTAGATTCAATTTCAAGAGTCCGAGTCAAACAAAACACTTTTTTCATGAATGCTTGTAACATACACTAAACTATTTTCTATTTAATTAAGAAAAAAAATGTATAGGCCTATATGTTATGTAAAAACTCTTAAAAAATCTATCTATCTTTCCACCATTATTGCCTAGGATAAACAATATACAGTTAACTGAACACGTTTCCCTTTTGTGACAAAATGCCCCAATATTATCACTATATGGGGTAAGTTGTCACAATGGAAAATACCAACAGCCTTTTCAGCAAAATTTAAACAGCAACAATTATGAAAAATAAATGTACTGTATAAATACAACTGTATTTATACTGCTGTAGCTGCTGCTGTTTAGAGTTGTGACGTTCCTCCATGTTCAAAAATGGTAGTGATTGTGCCATGGGCAAACTCCATATATGCTTACAGACTTGACTGGTTGATTGATAAGATTCTGATTCCTATTTCATTACAATGGCAGGCCATTTACAAATTTAGAAGACATTACAAACATTTCATGTCAGATATTTATGGAATATACATGCATGTCTGACAGATTTGTATAACTAAATGGATCATTTTGCATGTGATAACTCACACTGAATGAAGTTGTGAAGAGTTTGACAATTTCACTGAGAATCAGCACATCAGTTTTGATCAACAAGCAATGTGCATTTAGTTATTGTGCAAATTGAAGACACTTACTCTTTTTCACACGTGTGCCAAAACACATGCAGTTTGCTTAAATTAATAAGAAATTAAAATCTGATGTGAACAAAAAACTGTTCTGAGAACTTAACTTATTATTTTGAGAACAAAAATCTCAAAGCGATAGACCCTTTTCATATTTCCGCGTTTCTCAGAAGCGGAAGTCGTCATAGTTGGGTAAACGTTTATAGCGGTGAATGAGAGACTTCATTAAATATATCTTTTTGTTTCCATTTGTGCAAATAGCAACAAAAAAAAAAAACCTCCACAAAAGTGTTTTCACAACTTTCAAAAATAGGGGGAAAATAGAGAGCGATTGATGATAAGGGCAGTCAGAAGAGAGAAAGATGTCATTTTTACCAAACACCCTCACAGTAGCGTTAACTAGTTTATTTATTTATTTATTTATTTTATCTGAAGCAAAGATAATATAATACCAGTGTTATAAATGTACATACATTTTTTAAAAAATAAAAATAAAAATATTTTAAAAATTGCAGGATTTACGATGTTGATGACCGTTAAAACGCGTCATCACAGTCTGTAAAAAAGGGTCTGTTGAGAAAAACTGTAAAAAATAAAGGTTCCGACAGGGGTTTTCACATAAAACATATAATGTGTACATAGCCTACACACCCACACGTTATTTTGACAAACAAAACAAAAAAATTGTAATTATTACATTTAAACCAACATTTGAGTTCAAATCTTCCTTTGTACTTGAGTCTTATTTGAACGTATTTCATTGCGATTTTGTTGTGTTTTGTTTGCCCAACAAATATTACAAAAATATGATATTCGAAGTTTAGTTCGGAGGACACAAAATTATTTCTATTTAAGATGATTTGATTCATGGTGTTTGAAACCTACATACAAAAACACTTCTAGGGAAACACTAAACCTTCTAGTTACTCAGAAACAGCCTGACCCATGTGACAACTAGCCCCCGTCTCCCCTAACTGATACAGTTATCAATCACATTTTTATTCCTTTTTGTATTCCTGGAGAAATCCACTTCAATTCAAGTGAAATAATTTCAACAACAACTGCATTTGTCTAGGTCTATCCAACCAAGGATGGAGTCGTGATGAAATCATCGTCTGACAGACAGAGCCCTCCTCGGAGATCTGTTCTCCTGATAAGAGTTGTCCTACCTTGGGAAGAGGGACTATAACCCGATTTGTCCAGTTACTTAGTGGAGTCCGGGTGAAATGAGCCCAATAAATGTCTCTGTCATGCATAATTAATTGTGTTGTTACAATGAACCGTACAAAATCCATCTTCATTTGATTAGAGGTTTTCCGAAGGCACTGAAGTGCATGATGGTCTACTTTGTCTCAATCTCACCTCAGTGTCTGTATATGACTGGACTGAGGGATGTAAAGGCTAGCCTCTGGCTTTTGTTTCAAAATGTAAAAATTCAGATATACATATATACTGTACGTATATGTGCACCAACTCTTATCAATGACATACAAGTCATGAATGACACAAACAAACAATAATATATTTGAGAAATTCTTCCCTAAGGAGAAATGATTGCACATAATAGTTTTTGCAATACATTAATTAAAAATTATTAGGCAAAACATAGTGCACATATATAAAAGGGAAGCATTTTTAAAATCTGCGCAAATTTGTAGTTGTGCACTGTTTTTAAATCAGTGGCGCCCACTAGTGGTGTATCAGTTGATCAGCTGAAGGAAATGAAAACCACGTGTTACGATAAGAAACCAAAACCTGATTTTATTCAAAAACACACCTTATTTCAATGAGATGCATATATTCATATCTGTAAATATTTACTATTTATTTACACACAAGGAAGAGAAAAATAGTTATGCACTAAAGTAACTGCATGATTCACTAAGTCTTATGGTCTTATGAGTTTATCAACCAGTCTTGAGAAAAAAGTTTTTCGTAACAGCATGGACAGCACATCCATGAAACCTCACCCCGACTTATTGATAAAGGCGGGAAGAGAAGCGGCATAGGGGGAAATTTGAACACCATTGAAGCAGCATTACAGACTTGCCAGGACATGGCAGAACATGTACTATTTCATTATTATTTTTTAAGTTTATTGTCATTTTTTTCTCTCTACTGTCCACAGACAATGTAGAGACATCGGAGTTCAGTTGGCAGCGTGTGCGGGTCCCTCAGGGATGAGAGAGGTGAAGAAAGTGCTGATGAACGACCACGCGGCCGACAGGAAGCCCGGCTGATGCGGGCCTGGGTTCATGGGATCTTCAGGACCTTCCTCCCCGCTGTCCCCCTCATCATCCTCCATCCCCTCATCCATCATACGCTCCTACAGAAAAACAAAAAGAAAAGTGATGGCTAAGTTTGTTTATTATGCTTCGGTTCACAAGAAAGTCTTATAACGAATTAGTGTGAGAATGATATGTGTGACCATTTTAAGATTATTGGTATCTGATGATAATTGTGAAATGTGTTTTAAACTCCTCACAGTCTTAATATATAATGAGCATTTTCTTTTATTTATTTATTTTTAAATATTTGATTCTATAATATACACTAAAAACACAAAAGGTTCAAGTTTTTTTCTAAGAAATTAATACGTTTATTAAGCAAGGATGCATTAAATTGATCAAAAGTGACAGTAAAGACATTTAATGTTGCAAAAGATTTATATTTCAAAGAAATGCTGTTCCTTTGAATTTTCTATTTATCAAAAGGGCTTTTCACACTTGGAATAGTTAACCCTGGGTCATTCTAAACCCTGGGTCATTCTAAACCCCGGGTAAACGGAATCCTGGGTTATCTTGCTTCACATTTCACATGGCTCATAATTACCCAGGGTTAACAATTAATCCTGGGTATTCATAAGGATACATTTCACATTGTACATTCCTAAACCCTGGGTTAACGTTCTTATTTGCATATTTGCTGTGTCAGTGTCATTGATTGGATAAACACAGCACACGATCTGTTTACATAGCTTTAGCATTGCGCATCCTCATACTGCCAACTGTACTATCAAGTTTATACTGAATGGACATTTGGACTATAAAGGTGAGAATGAAACGGTCTTTTCTTCACTCAAATTGTCACGTTTTCTCTCAGCATTTGACATTTTTTCTCTCAAACGCTGAATTTACTGTTTACACAATGTGCAGTGTTTCTGTGACTGTCCAAAGCACGCAAATATGAGTATGCGATTGGTTGTCTGTTGCTAAGCGTCTAGATGTAACATTCTAACACCCATCGTTTCACACTGTACAAGTTTGGCACTGCAATGTGGGGTTAACGCCACAAAAGCAGTGCTAACCCTGCTCCGGAGCAGGGTTTCATAACCCCGGGTAAAAAGCGGTGCTAACCCTGCTTCTAAATTACATGTGTGAAATGTTCCTTTACCCGGGGTTAAAAGCGGTGTTTAGAACGATGATAACCCGGGGTTAAGTGCAGTGTGAAAAGCCCTAAAGAATCCTGAAAAAAGTATCAGTTTCCAGAAAAATATTAAGCAGCATAACTGTTTAATAAGAAGAAATGTTCAAATCAGCATATTAGAATGATTTTTGAAGGATCATGTGACACTGAAGACTGGAGTAATGATGCTAAAAATTCAGCTTTGCCATCACAGGAATACAATAAAAATATTATTTTAAATTGTAGTAATATTTTTTAACATAATTTAATATTTGTTGACATAAATGCAGCATTGGTAAGCATTAGAGAACAAAAACATCAAACCAAAAAAAAAAAAAAAAAAAAATCAAACCATCCCCAAAATTTTTAATGATAGTGTATGTTGAGTAAATAAATAGTGTAAACTAAATTCTCATTTGCCAATATAAAATTACATTATTGCATCAGATGTACAAATGCACCCTCCGTAAAAAGTTTAGATCATGATGATTTTCCACATTTTAGAATAATAGACATTTCATTAAAAAAATAACACAAAATGGAAGTATTGGAATTATATAGCAAGACCAAAATTATAAATAAATAAATAAGATTTTAGTTTTAAACATGGGCACAATTTCCATGTCTACAAAACTATTTTCATCTTTTAGGGCAATATTTTTTTAAGATCATGGAAAAGAAATTCAGTCAAGGGTGTCCAAACTTTTGAGTTCAGTCTGTATATCGGCAATCTTGCTCTCTAGATATCTGCAACAATATTGGCCACTATTACTAACCATCTCTTGCAGATCCTGATTTTGCTCAGCCTCATCTTGTGGACCTTCTCCAGCTCTTGGATTCTGCAGTTCTGCTCTAAAGGGAAACCAGCCAGCCTGGTGCCTAAAGTCCATAAACACAGACAAACTATAAGACAATGAAGTGCAAATACAATGTTAAACTTCCAAAAAGAACAATTCAACTTCTGCTCATCAGGAAGCTTCTGTTTAGTATGTGACCTACAGATAAACCAGCAGCATGGCACCGATCACCATGACGAAGCGGCCGAAGGAGGAATAGAAATAGACGATGCTGAGCAGGATGGCGGCACGTGACACTGTGTACATCCAGTCCAGCCAGTCTCGGTTGAGCTCATCGTCGTTCAACATGGCTCCTCCCTGAGCGTTCATCTGGATGTTGGGGTTGGCAGGGCGGTCCTCAGGGGCGGGGTTGGGCCCCATAGGGGCTGCAGGTTCGTTAGGCTGAGCCGGCTGTGTGGCAGGGCCAGCGCTGGGAGTGGGAGAGGGGGCCGCACTGGACGCCCTGGAGGCTGCCATGGCTGCTTGACTGAAAGACAGAAAATTGAGAATGAAAGATTAGGAATAAAATAATGCACAGTGATGAATTGTGCACATTAAAATGGGACATTTATTAAGAGAGTATAAAGGGTCAATTTTGATTTCATGTTGTCTTCATAGAAACAAAAGTTGTGCCCTATATCCATTTAACACTACCTGTCAAAAGCTGCATTTATTTGATGAAAAAATACAGTAAAAATAGTAATATTGTGAAATATTATTACAATTTAAAATAACTGTTTTCTATTTTAATATATTTTAAAATGTAATTTATTGCTGTGATGGTAAAGTTGAATTTTCAGCATTATTACTCCAGTCTTTAGTGTCACATGATCCTGTAATATTTTGATTTAGTGCTCAACTGTTATCATATTAATATCTGTTATCATATTAATAACGGTTCTTATTATCAATGTCAAAAACATTTTTTCTGCTTAATATTTTTGTGGAAACAAAAATGTTCAAAAGAACAGCATTTATTGAAATAGAAATCATTTGTAACATTATAAATGCCATTTCTGTCACTTTTGATCAATTTAATGCGTCTTTGCTGAATAAAAGTATACATTTATTTTCTTCTTCTTTCTTTTATTTTTTAAATTCTTACTGACCCCAAACTTTTGAATGGTAGTGTATCACAGTTTCCACAAAAATATTAAGCAGCAAAAACAATTTTCTACATTGATAATAATAACAAGAAACTTTTCCTGAGCAGCAAATCAGCGTATTAGAATGATTTCTGAAAGATCATGTGACTCTGAAGACTGGAGAAAAGATGCTGAAAATTCAAAATGTAATAATATTTCACAATGTTGCTGTTTTCACTGCATTTTTTATCAAATAAATGCAGCCTTGGTGACTATAAGAGACTTCTTTCAAAAACAAAAAAAAATTATTCCAAACTTTTGACAGCAAGTGTATGTTTACATAGATTTCCTGAAATCTCAGTCTGAGAGGGCTCAAATACATTTACTCAGGGTCACACCTCGTGTTTGATAACAACTGGGCTGTAGTAACTTACTATTGCACATAATAATGACGGGCATACATCTGCTGCCACCAAAACATTTGCATCGGCATATACATAGGGTGGGCGGGGAAGCCAGCAGCGGGACCACCTTGCATGGGAAGAGGCATTCCTTCAGGCCTAAGTGGGACAACAAAAGACCTGAAAAACTCAACTCAATTCAGCATGTTTTGTCTTAAGCAGAAGAGTGTTATTTGTGCTTTTACCTCTGCATCACACCAGTAGGGGCAGGATTGAGGCCATGTGTTTGCACTGGGTTCCCCCGGTGCCGTAGACCATCGGAGTTGGCTGGAGTTTCCTGACTAGGGGTAGAAGATGAGGAGGATGGACCAGCGCTGTCTGACGTCTAGGAATAAGAAGGAACGATGGACAAAATAAACAGCAAGAAAAGAAACTGCTCTTCATGGGATGATCCATTTCTTTTTTTTTTAATTCAATGCATGCATTGTTTTTCTAGGCACTCACTGAAGAGCTGGAATCAGTGGTGCTAACAGGGCTGCCGAAAGTGGGGGATGACGGGGGACTTCGTGAAGCACACACCAGGTGAACCATGTGGTATTCATCTTGCTGTTGGGGTTGAAGAAATCCAGTGATTAGAGCTCTGGTCAAATACTATTATACAATGATACAATAAGAATACAATATAAACAGCACTTTCTGCGTTATATTATCAAAAAAAAAGTGGTCACCATACAAGTTATTGCCATTTTTAAAAGGTTAGTTCACCCAAAAATGAAAATTCTGTCATTAATTACTCATCCTTGAGTAGTTCCACATCCGTAACACCTCCGTTCATCTTCGGAACACAAATGAAAATCTAATGAAATCTGAGAGGTTTCTGTCCCTCCATAGAGTTCCAACACAACTACCACTTTCAAGGTCCAGAAAGGTAGAAAAGACATCATTAAAGTACTCCATGTGACTCCAGTGATTTAACCTCAATTTTATGAAGCGACGCGAGTGCATTGTTTGGGAAAAACAAAAAAAAACAAAAACATAATTTACCACGTTATTTACAAAAACACTGATCTGCAATGTTCATTCACAAGAGCATCACAACGCATACATGTTGTGTTCACGCGAGAGCTGACGTTGCGTGAGCACCCTTTGGATAATATTATTTTGGCAAAGCACTCGTGTCGCTTCATAAAATTGAATTTAAAACCACTGAAGTCACATGGATTACTTTAATGATGTCTTCCCTACCTTTCTGGGCCTTGAAAGTGGTAGTTGCGTTAGATCTCTATGGAGGAGTCAGAGAGCTCTCGGATTTATTAAAAATATCTTCATTTGTGTTCTGAAGATGAACGAAGGTCTTACGGATGTGGAATGACACAAGGGTAAGTAATTAATGACAGAATTTTCATTTTTGGAAAAAATGAACTAAGCCTTTAATTACTGGTCGATGTAGAAATGTATCAAACGAATGTCTTTGATCACTGTGTCATATCTCTCAGTGTTTATAAAATGCCATGCCAAGTAATGGAAGTAGCGACAGATTTTTTATTCTGTATTGAGACATACATCCGAGTGATTATTGAAAAAGAAAAACAGAGACTTCAATCCAAATTGTTGACTGGATGGAGTCAGATCTGAATGCAAGTTTGCATGTGATTGTAAGAAAGAGGCAAGGTTTAAGCAGACTACAATCTATAAGATGCATTCAGAAAAAAGACAAACTTCTAAGAGTAAAATCACCCCAAGATGGTGGGGAATGGCCTAATAACTGTGCCATCAATATCAAGATTATGATGGTGAGATTTGGGATCTATAAGTAAAAGGGCAGTTTCAGAATCTCAACAATCAGAAACACTCATAAATCGTTTGAAGCACTTCTCTTTTCTTCAAGAAACTTGACTTGTTTTTGTACATGTTGCATTTGATTTGATGTTCAAACAGAAATCACAGATCAGGAGCCTACCTTTCTTAGCACATCCCTCAACTGCAAGTGATCCTGCAGAAGTCGTCCAGAATAGACAAGTCTCTGGTCCTTGGATGACTGAAAGAGGAAACATAAACATGGACTTGTCTAAATGCAAGAAAGGCATTGAGAGTTTCATAAAAAAGACATTCAATGAAATCTGAGATTAAAATGTCAAAAAGGCATGTAAAAAATCCTTCATCAGTAAATGGCAGCAAAGTGTAAGGAACTAGAATCTGAACTGCACAGATCTGCAGGCTCTGAGGCAAAATACCAGTGATGCCACCTGCTCGACAGGAATGTTTGGCATCTAGCTGCCATCTCCTGAAGTCAACGCACAATTTCATAGGCTTCTTCTGTGTTTCAAAACACAAGTGTTTCAAATCAATGACAACCTTGCCTAAAATGTTAATTCTGTGATTTGCCATTAGAAATCTCTGTAACAGCCATAAATGAACCTTTCTTGAACCCAACAGCAAGAAAAAGGAATTATGACACACTAAACATCTTATTTTAGGCATATTCTTAGGTATGAAAATAAGCATTAGTCCTTCTCAAATCTATGGAAATAGCTAAAATATTGCACTAATGATTAGTTAGATACTAAACACTTGGTCATAGAAATAAAATGTTATCCTAATATGGGTGATTGGAGATATTTTTGAAATAGAATAATAATCTTGATAATAATATAAACTCACCGGCTTGCTAGGATACACATTGGAGATGTGTTTTTTCAATTTCTCTACTGTCCAATTCAAAAAACAATTGATGGTCTGGTCATCATATTTCTGGTTGGGTGCCTTGATGACAAGAGTAACAGGGCTGTCAACTGTACCCTGGTCCATGTTTCATAATAAAGCAGCTCTTGAGCTTTGAAACGGGGAAATGGCACAGAACCGGTTGTCCTGTTCAAGGGCAGGGGTATTTTCCTTCCTCAGACTTGATTCATGGCTGATAAACTGTGAAAGTATCCTTCATGTTGCTTTCCAGGCAGTCTCAGCACTTATCATTAGACATACAACTTCAGTGTGAGGAATGTGGCAGAGACAGTCAGCCTATGAAGAAAAACACAGGGGGAAGAAATATGTTACTCGTACATGAAAACATGACACTTCCTTTAATATAAAATACCAGACCTGCATGCAAACAAGCCTGGTAAATCATACACCACATACGGGCATGAATGCACTAGATGTGCTAGATAGAAATCTTACATGAATAAGGCAGAGGCACTCTTTCTAACACCTGACAGTTTGGCAGCAATGTAATGGGTCAAATATTCATTTTTTGTGTTAGATGTGTTCAAAAGCAACATAAACATATTAATTTGCCTAAATGATCCCAGCAGTTGGATGAAATCTACATCTACATATAGTGAAACTATTCATTATTTGACATTTGCATATACGCTGATGGCTGAAACCTTTCAGTAAATTATCAAATAATATAAAACAATACAATATAAAATAATTTATAAAAAGAGAATAAATGAATTATGTTCGTGACAGTTACCAAGTCCATACAGATAGATGACTAGTACGAGGTAACTAAACACAACACTACATCACATATAATGACCTCAGGATAACTGTTGGTTTGCTTGATCAAAAAGTCTTCTCTTAAATAAGATTGTTTACCCGTATATTAACAGTAAATGCATAGAAAACAAACAAACATCAAACGATAATGACCAGCTAGCTAGCCAGTGAGCTACAGACTCAACATTAATCCCACAGAAAGCAACGCTGTCAACGTTTAATATGAGTTAATATTAAAATATAGTATCTTGAAAGCAAAACAAAAATTATACGAACCCGAGTAAAAAATATCTTGCCCTAAGATTGTTTTCGTGTAAAATGGAGTCGGGCGTAACTCCGGAAATGTCGTCATCAGCACAGCAGAACAGAGCGGACAGTTCCGTATATTTGGAGACGTTTCCACATACATAAAAGGAGCACGTATGCACTGACCCCAGATCAGCTTTGCGATTTAATTCTCTTATTGGATAAAGCTATTGGGTATTGTTGGCTGTTCCTAATTCAGCATGAAGGCGAGGATTCTTCTCAAAAGACAAGTGCCGGTTCATGGAAAGATTATACCTCACAACTCTTCAAACGGCGGGAAAACATGGTCTTTATGGCGAATAAAATATTATATTGTCACTTATGACATTAAATGCAGCCAAACTTAGTAGCTAAACTAAATATTTAGTGGATTATGAAGTTAAAACGTAGATAAAAAGGGAACGCATGGTAATTTGTAGATAAAAACAATACTTTTTTTATATACATTGTTTAAAAAGATTTTTATCAATCAAAATTAGTAAGTCATACTGCTTATAGTACATGATGAAGCCTTTAGAATTTTAATCTAATTACATAATGTCCCTATGAAAAATGAGTGTGTGGAGTTAATTTAATATTAAAATTTAATTGTTTAATACACATTTTTTATACAGAATACAACAAATTTTTTTACAAGTAAAGTTTACAAGTTTACAAATACAAAAAAATAAAAATAGTGTTAACATTGCATATAGAATTAAGTTAGTTCTGAAATAATAAGCATCTTGCTGTACACTCCGGTATAATTTGCACATATTTTAGTATTTCCCCCCAACTTTATATGTACATTGTTTAAAATCAAAATTAGTAATTCAATGACCGGAAATCATACTCTTTATACAGCATTAAAGGTTCTTAATGATGCCTTTATAATTTTAATGTACACTACCAGTCAAAAGTTTGGAAACGGTAAGATTTTTAATGTTTTTAAAAGAAGTTTCGTCTGCTCACCAAGGCTGCATTTATTTAATTAAAAATACAGTAAAAACAGTAATATTGTGAAATATTATTACAATTTAAAATAACTGTTTTCTGTTTGAATATATTTTACAAAGTAATTTATTCCTGTGATGCAAAGCATCATTACTCCAGTCTTCAGTGTCACATGATCCTTCAGAAATCATTCTAATATGCTGATTTGCTGCTCAAGAAACATTTATGATTATTATCAATGTTGAAAACAGTTGTGTACTTTTTTTTTTTTTTTCAGGATTCCTTGATGAATAGAAAGTTCAAAAGAACAGCATTTATCTGAAATACAAAGCTTTTGTAACATTATACACTACCGTTCAAAAGTTTGGGGTCAGTAAGAATTTTTATTTTTATTTTTTTTTTTTAAAGAAATTAAAGAAATTAATACTTTTATTCAGCAAGGATGCATTAAATCGATCAAGTGACAGTAAAGACATTTATAATGTTACAAAAGATTATATTTCAAATAAATGCTGTTCTTTTGAACTTTCTATTCATCAAAGAATCCTGAAAAAAAATATCGTACACAAATATTTTGTACAATTGTACATAATAAATGTTTCTTGAGCAGCAGATCAGCATATTAGAATGATTTCTGAAGGATCATGTGACATTGAAGACTGGAGTAATGATGCTGAAAATTCAGCTTTGATCACAGGAATAAATTACTTTATAAAATATATTCAAACAGAAAACATATTTCAAATTGTAATAATATTTCACAATATTACTGTTTTTACTGTATTTTTAATTAAATAAATGCAGCCTTGGTGAGCAGACAAAACTTATTTTAAAAACATTAAAAATCTTACCGTTTCCAAACTTTTGACTGGTAGTGTAATTATAAAATATTTCTATGAAAGATGAGTGTGTTGGAATGCTTTAACATTAAAAATTAATATACAATACAAAAATTAAATAGAAATAAGTATTTTTTAATCTCACAAACAAGTGTTTACATTACATTCAGAATAAAGACAGTTCTGAATCTTTCGGTTCATTAAACTCCAGTGTAATTTTAGTATTAAAATCTTTCTTCCTCTATATTTCACAATGATTGAGACTGCTTCAGTTTGTTTAAAACCTCCTGAGTGAGTCTTTTGCTATACTTATTAATCTTGTGATGTCCAGGCATCCATCCAAGGAGAAAGCGATGAAAGTCTGTCCAAGCGAAAGCGAACATGCTTCGCCATTCTTTCTCCAGCTCTTGAAAGTTGGTCTTCATGTCCAAGGATTTCCGTAGCTCTGAAAAATAGTGATCCAGAAGGCTGGGCACTCTCTTTTCACACTCTCTCTCATCCATACAGCTGCCCAAAAAGTAAATAACATCCTTCATCCCACACCCTCCACCAACATACTGAAAATCAACCGCTGCAACCTGTAAACCGTCCTTGGAGAAGCAGAAATTTGCTAGTTTTGCATCACCATGCAGAATTGTCTTAAAGCGGCAGTTGTTGAGGTTGATGTCTATCTCTGCAGCAGCTGCTTTGAGTTTTTGATCTGACATGGCTTCTAGCTCTTCAGGTCTTGTTTCTAAATGCCAATATGTGCCTATAGGCCAAAGTCCTTCTGGGGCGACATCAAGGAAAAGGGCGTGAAAGTTGGCAATCCAGCTGAGGCAGGCCTTTATTTCGGCATCATTAACATAGGTTTTTCTCACCGGGAATCCAGCAACATCAAGGTCCTCTAAAACAATCAACTGTTCATCACCAAATGACTTGGCAGCAAGACAAATGGGGACTCTGCAGCATTCATTTGTAGTGTAGTTTTGGTACCAATAACTTTCTACTTGGTAGGACCGCACTTTGCGCTGGTGAGATATGTCTGTGTTCCAGCCCCCTGGATGTTTCTGGTTTTGGGGAAACATCACATGTTTGACAACCACAGAGGGTCGGTCACATCCCTCCAAGTGGACTCTTAATATTTCACCATAACCGCTCCACAAAGTCTGAATCTTTGCACCAATCTGCAGAGATTTTGCTCCACATGCTTTCAAAACGAGATCTTCGTGTTCCTGCTTCATTCTAGATATTCAAATGAGCAGAAAAGTTGTATTATAATGTATCATTAGCTAGTGTCAAGTTAGCAGTGAAGAAGTATTTATTAAGATAGACAAGTAATGAAATAAAAGACAGATACTAACATTTAATCACATAACAATTTACTGTAGATTTTGGGATTAAATTGACAACAGATATAATTTAGGAGAAGTGTACGATATGTTATTTACAGCTCAGTGAATTAATCATTCATAATCATAATCATAAGCATAATCATTCAGTTTATTAAAAATAAACTTCAAATTACAAAACATAATGCAAATCATAAATTCGAGGAGGAATCGAATAATTAGCTAGCTGTTGAGTTTACGATATACCTTTGTTTACATTTACCTTTTGTATCTTGAAGCGAAACGTGTTCGGCAAAGGACGATGAGAATGTAGGTTGACCTTCCGGCATACGGGACAATGCATTCTGGGAAATGTAGTCTTTGGATGAATGTACTGACACTCACTATTATTTTGACAATTTTATTCTCATTATTATTTCTCAGAAAAGCTAATTGGATACCACGAGGGCTTCTGCTAAGTGTGGTGGATAGTTATTAAAGGGAGGAACAAAATATGTCTAACTAAATAGCCTAAGTCTAACTACAGCCTAATTTTATTAAGTCCCTGAGTGGCAATGATGAGTAGCAAAATGTCCATGTTGCTTCTAATTAACTTCTACACGGCATTTTACGATCTACGATGACCTAGAATGCTGGGAATCCTCTAAAAGCTGAGTAAGAAAACCATAATTGTTTTGAGAAATTCAGATTATTAATGAAGCTAAAATAACATAATAATATAATGGCTTTGTAGAGTCAATATGATTAGCTCTCTTTGTATTTTTCTGTTTGGAAAAAGAGTAAAAGATGGACAGTCTAGTGAAATTGAATAAGGTTAGCAGACAGAGAGAGAGAGAGTGTAAGCCTACTATATAGCAGTTTCAGTTCATCAAGGGAAAATCACATTTTATCAGGTGAGCACGAGTTATAGCATATTTCAGTGGGTTAGCTGTTCCCATCATTTTCTTGAGCTCCATCAATCATTTCTTGGGCTTGACTGGTTGTGGCCATGATATTGTACGTCTTCTGCAGGTCAACCCTCCACTAGGGGTCAGTCTGGGCTTTAGTATTCTGTCCAGTGAGATGATTGGTTTGCTTTCTCCATTTTTACACCCGTATATTTGTATTGTACAATAACATTTCAGAGCAAAAACAGCAGACATTGAACAAACAAGAAAAACAGCCAGTTCAGAATTACGGGTGAGAATGAACTCAGAATGTACATAAGTTTAAATGAAAATGAACACAGCATGAATAAAAAAAACAATCATTTCTAATCCAAGAGGAATAAAGATCATTACAATGCTGACCCGGATAATAAAGTAATCAAAACACAATTCATAAAACTGTTCCACCCTGGATTCAAACCCACAATCATTAGATAAAGTAACCAGATTAGCATGCTAAGCTAACTTAATGCTAATGTGTCAGGGTTCAGTCACTTCTGTCTAGTTTATTTTTTGGTCTTGTGACAGAGCTCTGACACTCCCGTTTCTGTCCTGTCTTCGTGTGAGTGCCTAAGCTCCATGTTCACACAAAACAAGACATGAAAGCACGCAGCAGGTGTAAACAAACCGCGTGCCACACAGAATAGGACAACACAAGAGCACCTGGCCAATAAGAACAAACCAGGTATTCACAAAACACACGAGACAAGAGCGCACGGCGAGTGAAAGTACACACAAACCGTGCGCTCACAATAAAGAACAGGGAGCGTGAGTGTCCGAACCCAGACACGAAACCGAACCAGACATGAGTGCCGGGATCCGAACACCACGCGCCCAACATGAAACAAGACACACAGACAAGAGAGCGCAAGGCTTGAGAACTCGAGACCGCACGCTCACACAAAGACAGGACAGAAACGGGAGTGTCAGAGCTCTGTCACAAGACCAAGAAATAAACTAGACAGAAGTGACAGAACCCTGACATAATGTAGCTTATGGTTAACCTGGTAGCTGAAGAGCCACATTAGAAAGAATGGCAACTGGTTAGCATATTAACCAATTAGCATGCTAAGCTTACTAGCATAAGACAACAAACATAGGCAAGGTCACATTCGGAGACGAATATCTCGGAAACGAAAGTGAATATCAAAAATCTGTTCAGTCATTTCTGTGCAGCTCAGTCCAAAGATCATCTGATCAAATTTTGGACAAAATTAGACAAAATTTGAAGGAGGAGTAGCAAAAAAACTGAATACTGTAATTTTCAAAATGGCCACTACTGTAATGGGCAGAGACTTAATGTAAGATGTTGAATGTGGCGCTATAGAGTTGATCCTAGAGACTCCAAAATTGGTCCAATCACTACTCTTGACCATCTCTAGAATTGTGCCAAATTTCATCATTTTCTCATGTTCCGTTGATAGGGCTGCTCCCATTGGGGAGGAAGAATAATAAAGTAAACCAACAATTACAGCCCCTTTGGGGCTTGGACCCTAATAATAACAGCTAAGAAATAAAATACTAAGCATTAAAATAACAATTTATACTCTGATTGTTAGTATTCCAAATTATGTTATCTTCTCAATCCAGTGGAGATCCGTACACTTCAACCTCACACAGTATAAGATAATCTTTCCGTCCTGGAATAACAACATTAATGTAACGTCCTTCCATCCCATCACAATCAAAAGAGGTGGAAAAACCAGCAGGAATAGAAGAGATCGTAGCACACCTGAAGAAAGAGTGAATTAAGCATTTTGAGAAACTCTGAACCACCGTCAAAGCAAAACTCAGGACTGCATCAAGTCAAACTAGTTAAATCCAAATTAACAGAATAAAAATGTACAAAACCAAATCATATTGTGTCAATTTGTAGCCAAGTTATATGACACATTGCAAACAGCAGTAATTCTGAGAACTTCTCTAAATTCTCTAAAAATCCCTATTAAGATGAATTTATTTACCTGGGATTATTATTGCCATTGTTGTCCAGACTGTTTCCAATTCTGATTTCTGCACCATTTATTCTTGTAGGATCACTGTCTAATATGTTTGTAATTACCACTGAAAACACTTTGTGCCTTTTCAGTAAGTCCAGTCTCCACCAAGGATTGAGCTCTACTGGAGTGTGGGTACAGGATCCATGACTGTAAACACCATCTTTGTTCCCATCAATGGCATTGAATGCAAAGCCATTTCCCCATAGGGAACTCTGTGTAGCTACTCCTCCTAAAGCCACATTTTCACCTACAACAACAGATGGGTTTCACATGAATTTATAGTTTTGAATAAATGACTTTTTTACAGTCTAGAAATGGAATATGTGACTAAACATTGCTAAATCTAAAATATGGTTATTTTTATTAGTGCCAAACTGATCCAATCCTGATCGTAAATGTTCATATTCTCACCATCAGGAGCTGGATATCCGTAAACCTCAACCTCGCAGAGAGTAAGAAGTCGATTCTGACCAGGTATGAACACATTGATGTAACGGCCTGAAATGCCTTTTTTCCATTTGAAAGTGAGGGATCTCCCACCTGGAATGGATGAAATCTTTCCAGCCCTGTATAAAAATGACAGCATATGGACAATATTTGATTTCATACAGTATGTAACCTCATCACATCATTCTTTAAGAGAATCTCCTCTTGAAAGGTTTTCTTACAATGAATTGCTGTTGCCGTTGTTCAGCAGAGAGTTTCCAATGTGTATCTCGGCTCCATCAAGTCTTTCAGGACAGCAGTCTTTTCTGTTGGTGATAGTTATGGAGGTCACTATGTACTGGTCTAGTAAATCTAACCTCCACCATGGGTCATCTTGCACTTCAGTAGCAGTACAGGATCCATGTTCATAATTTGAGTCACGATTGCCATCAATAGCATTACTGGCATGACCATTTGCCGCCCAAGGATTCTCAACCAGGTCCGACTGTGTGGCCTTGCCATATAAAGCGAGATTTTTGCCTAAAATTTATAAAGCATAGTCAAAATGTGTAATAAAAATAAATAAATAAATAAATAAATAAATCAAAATAATAATAATAATTAAAAACATTTGACCATATAATATTTAATTTTTGACTTCAGTGATTATTTCTCAGGGTTTATTAATATTTTTGACAGTACATTTCTGTATAGATGTATCAGTCTATAGCTGCAAAAAACAATTTTACACTTCCACCTTTATTGCCAAGGAGAAAAATCTGTTTTAGACACAGTTCTTTTGGGACATTATGCCCCATTGAGTATTTTTTTTAAATATGAAACGCTATCTAAAAACATCTTTCACATTATAAGATAAGCATTTTCAGCAAAATGTAAACAATTATGATTTCATAAAACAACAATTAACACTTCCTAAAAAATAAAAAAGGGAACATGCAAAAATATCAAACCATAGTTTTGTCCAGAAGACATTTAATGAATTGTATAAAAGTACAACATATAAATCATAGGTGACAACTTGCCTTGATAAATATATGACATGTGCAGTGATCAGTGTTTATAATGTCTGTTTAACTGAAACCATCTGTGTAATTTTGAACTTTACCTTTAGCTGTTGTTGTGTCTGTAAAATAAGGCATTACAAAAATCCAAAGTAGGAAAAACATGTGCATTTCCATTATCCTATGGGAAGGAAAATAAGCAAATAAGATTATAATAAATCTGATAAGTGTTGTTAATTTTGTTTATAATCTGATTTTATAATGGATTTACTGTGAGAGTTTGTTTTAATGTTTAACAGCATGTAACTGAACCTTCTAATGATTTAATTTCATAGGCAATTAAGTAAATTATGTAATTCAAATTATAGCATGCATATGAAAACATAATCTGACATTCATTTTTATTCTTTTAAATAAAAAACTCACTCACCTGTATTTTATAATGTACAAAAAAAAGTTTTTCTCATAGACAAGATGAAGTTTACTCTATGGGCAAAAAGGGTTCATTGCCCTTTAAATATCAGAAACATCAGTGGACCAGCAATAAATACACAGCAATTTTTAAAGGCCTGGATGTTTTATCTAAACAGGTCATCTGAGATAAATGTGCTTTACCACAATTGTGATAAAATATTTTTATAAGCTTGCAGTAACTTTACAGAAACAGACTATGTTTTTCATCTCTTTTTTGGTCATTTCAGCTAATTTAAGTCATAAAGGTGCTGTGCATTTTATTGCAGTGCACAAATTCACCACCTTTCCCTTCCATGCAGTATATGCAACTTCTGGCTCTGTGTGTCACACTCTGAGTCTAGATTTGAGCAATTTATTACACGTGACCTTTAAGCAATCTGTAAAAATGCATGAAAAAAAAAAAAAAAAAAACACAGAGCAAACCAACAGATTCACAAAGCCCATCAAAATGTCAAATGCTGAAACCATAAAGTATACTTTAATGTGACATACAGTTTATATTATAATTGTGTTTACAGTCCTGTGTATCTGTTCTATTTTGTGCTCAATTATATTGTTTTATTCAAAGTCACAATGATAAAGAAAAGTGTCTTCTGCACAATAGCAGGTCTAGTATTGCTGCAAGACTCTTTTCTGTACACTTTTATATTTCTCCTGCAAAGCAGAATATTATTTATTCAATTATTTTTGGGATGTATGGGTTTGTATGTTTTTTCCTGTGATTTTTGCAGTTATTTTGATTTTTCCATAAAAGCATCATTTTAATTATTTTTTATTTTTATTTAACAAACACATTTGCAAGACACTACAGACGTAATAACAAAAGGATCATTCATTTTACAACATACAATTTTCACAACTGCATTACATTACAAAAGTGCTCTTTGATCAATAGCCACCCAAATCTGTCTAATACTTTCTCCAGCATGCACTGCATTAAAGTACAGAGGGTTAAAATAATACATGCCCTGTTTTGCAAACTCTGGTACAGTAAATGTCTGGTTAAAGTAAAGCCCTACAGCCACCAATATTTTTATTTTTTTCATTTACATCCTGTTGTTTAAGTGCTTTTCAATCCTGTGGTGATCCGTACACTTCAACCTCACACAGTGTAAGATACTCTTTCCGTCCTGGAACAACAATATTAATGTAACGTCCTTCCATCCCATCACATTCAAAAGAGGAAGAACCAGCAGGAATGGAAGAGACTGTAGCACACCTGAAGAAAGAATGAGTTAAGCATCTTGAGAAACTCTGAACCACCGTCAAAGCAAAACTCAGGACTGCATCAAGTCAAACTAGTTAAATGCAAATTAACAGAATAAACAAAAATGTACAAAATCCAAATGAAACTGTACCAAGTTATATGTCACATTGCAGACTGCAGTAATTCTGAGAACTTCTCTAAATTCTCTAAAAAGCCATATTAAGAATTCATTTACCTGGGATTATTATTGCCATTGTTGTCCAGACTGTTTCCAATTCTGATTTCTGCACCATTTATTCTTTCAGTAACAGCATCTATTCTGTTTGTAATTACCACTGAAAACACTTTGTGCCTTTTCAGTAAGTCCAGTCTCCACCAGGCATTGAGGTCATCCATATTGTGGGAACAGGATCCATGACTGTAAACACCATCTTTGTTCCCATCAATGGCATTGAATGCAAAGCCATTTCCCCATAGGGAACTCTGTGTAGCTACTCCTCCTAAAGCCACATTTTCACCTACAACAACAGATGGGTTTCACATGAATTCATAATTTTAGATAAATGACTATGAAGATTTTTAAGAATAAAGTTGTTTTATTAAATTTCTGTTATTGACTATAAAGATTAGTGAGTGTTTCTCTCTTTTGATTGTTTATTTTTATTAGTACCACAATGATCAAATCCTGAGCATAAATGTTCATATTCTCACCATCAGGAGCTGGATAACCGTAAACCTCAACCTCGCAGAGAGTAAGAACCTTAGTAGGACCAGGTATGAACACATTGATGTAACGGCCTGAAATGCCTTTTTTCCATTTGAAAGTGAGGGATCTCCCACCTGGAATGGATGAAATCTTTCCAGCCCTGTATAAAAATGACAGCAGATGGACAATATTTGATTTCATACAGTATGAAATCAAATATTGTCATACAGAGAATCTCCTCTTGAAAGGTTTTCTTACAATGAATTGCTGTTGCCGTTGTTCAGCAGAGAGTTTCCAATGTGTATCTCGGCTCCATCAAGTCTTTCAGGACAGCAGTCTTTTCTGTTGGTGATAGTTATGGAGGTCACTATGTACTGGTCTAGTAAATCTAACCTCCACCATGGGTCATCTTGCACTTCAGTAGCAGTACAGGATCCATGTTCATAATTTGAGTCACGATTGCCATCAATAGCATTACTGGCATGACCATTTGCCGCCCAAGGATTCTCAACCAGGTCCGACTGTGTGGCCTTGCCATATAAAGCGAGATTTTTGCCTAAAATTTATAAAGCATAGTCAAAATGTGTAATAAAAATAAATAAATAAATAAATAAATAAATCAAAATAATAATAATAATTAAAAACATTTGACCATATAATATTTAATTTTTGACTTCAGTGATTATTTCTCAGGGTTTATTAATATTTTTGACAGTACATTTCTGTATAGATGTATCAGTCTATAGCTGCAAAAAACAATTTTACACTTCCACCTTTATTGCCAAGGAGAAAAATCTGTTTTAGACACAGTTCTTTTGGGACATTATGCCCCATTGAGTATTTTTTTTAAATATGAAACGCTATCTAAAAACATCTTTCACATTATAAGATAAGCATTTTCAGCAAAATGTAAACAATTATGATTTCATAAAACAACAATTAACACTTCCTAAAAAATAAAAAAGGGAACATGCAAAAATATCAAACCATAGTTTTGTCCAGAAGACATTTAATGAATTGTATAAAAGTACAACATATAAATCATAGGTGACAACTTGCCTTGATAAATATATGACATGTGCAGTGATCAGTGTTTATAATGTCTGTTTAACTGAAACCATCTGTGTAATTTTGAACTTTACCTTTAGCTGTTGTTGTGTCTGTAAAATAAGGCATTACAAAAATCCAAAGTAGGAAAAACATGTGCATTTCCATTATCCTATGGGAAGGAAAATAAGCAAATAAGATTATAATAAATCTGATAAGTGTTGTTAATTTTGTTTATAATCTGATTTTATAATGGATTTACTGTGAGAGTTTGTTTTAATGTTTAACAGCATGTAACTGAACCTTCTAATGATTTAATTTCATAGGCAATTAAGTAAATTATGTAATTCAAATTATAGCATGCATATGAAAACATAATCTGACATTCATTTTTATTCTTTTAAATAAAAAACTCACTCACCTGTATTTTATAATGTACAAAAAAAAGTTTTTCTCATAGACAAGATGAAGTTTACTCTATGGGCAAAAAGGGTTCATTGCCCTTTAAATATCAGAAACATCAGTGGACCAGCAATAAATACACAGCAATTTTTAAAGGCCTGGATGTTTTATCTAAACAGGTCATCTGAGATAAATGTGCTTTACCACAATTGTGATAAAATATTTTTATAAGCTTGCAGTAACTTTACAGAAACAGACTATGTTTTTCATCTCTTTTTTGGTCATTTCAGCTAATTTAAGTCATAAAGGTGCTGTGCATTTTATTGCAGTGCACAAATTCACCACCTTTCCCTTCCATGCAGTATATGCAACTTCTGGCTCTGTGTGTCACACTCTGAGTCTAGATTTGAGCAATTTATTACACGTGACCTTTAAGCAATCTGTAAAAATGCATGAAAAAAAAAAAAAAAAAACACAGAGCAAACCAACAGATTCACAAAGCCCATCAAAATGTCAAATGCTGAAACCATAAAGTATACTTTAATGTGACATACAGTTTATATTATAATTGTGTTTACAGTCCTGTGTATCTGTTCTATTTTGTGCTCAATTATATTGTTTTATTCAAAGTCACAATGATAAAGAAAAGTGTCTTCTGCACAATAGCAGGTCTAGTATTGCTGCAAGACTCTTTTCTGTACACTTTTATATTTCTCCTGCAAAGCAGAATATTATTTATTCAATTATTTTTGGGATGTATGGGTTTGTATGTTTTTTCCTGTGATTTTTGCAGTTATTTTGATTTTTCCATAAAAGCATCATTTTAATTATTTTTTATTTTTATTTAACAAACACATTTGCAAGACACTACAGACGTAATAACAAAAGGATCATTCATTTTACAACATACAATTTTCACAACTGCATTACATTACAAAAGTGCTCTTTGATCAATAGCCACCCAAATCTGTCTAATACTTTCTCCAGCATGCACTGCATTAAAGTACAGAGGGTTAAAATAATACATGCCCTGTTTTGCAAACTCTGGTACAGTAAATGTCTGGTTAAAGTAAAGCCCTACAGCCACCAATATTTTTATTTTTTTCATTTACATCCTGTTGTTTAAGTGCTTTTCAATCCTGTGGTGATCCGTACACTTCAACCTCACACAGTGTAAGATACTCTTTCCGTCCTGGAACAACAATATTAATGTAACGTCCTTCCATCCCATCACATTCAAAAGAGGAAGAACCAGCAGGAATGGAAGAGACTGTAGCACACCTGAAGAAAGAATGAGTTAAGCATCTTGAGAAACTCTGAACCACCGTCAAAGCAAAACTCAGGACTGCATCAAGTCAAACTAGTTAAATGCAAATTAACAGAATAAACAAAAATGTACAAAATCCAAATGAAACTGTACCAAGTTATATGTCACATTGCAGACTGCAGTAATTCTGAGAACTTCTCTAAATTCTCTAAAAAGCCATATTAAGAATTCATTTACCTGGGATTATTATTGCCATTGTTGTCCAGACTGTTTCCAATTCTGATTTCTGCACCATTTATTCTTTCAGTAACAGCATCTATTCTGTTTGTAATTACCACTGAAAACACTTTGTGCCTTTTCAGTAAGTCCAGTCTCCACCAGGCATTGAGGTCATCCATATTGTGGGAACAGGATCCATGACTGTAAACACCATCTTTGTTCCCATCAATGGCATTGAATGCAAAGCCATTTCCCCATAGGGAACTCTGTGTAGCTACTCCTCCTAAAGCCACATTTTCACCTACAACAACAGATGGGTTTCACATGAATTCATAATTTTAGATAAATGACTATGAAGATTTTTAAGAATAAAGTTGTTTTATTAAATTTCTGTTATTGACTATAAAGATTAGTGAGTGTTTCTCTCTTTTGATTGTTTATTTTTATTAGTACCACAATGATCAAATCCTGAGCATAAATGTTCATATTCTCACCATCAGGAGCTGGATAACCGTAAACCTCAACCTCGCAGAGAGTAAGAACCTTAGTAGGACCAGGTATGAACACATTGATGTAACGGCCTGAAATGCCTTTTTTCCATTTGAAAGTGAGGGATCTCCCACCTGGAATGGATGAAATCTTTCCAGCCCTGTATAAAAATGACAGCAGATGGACAATATTTGATTTCATACAGTATGAAATCAAATATTGTCATACAGAGAATCTCCTCTTGAAAGGTTTTCTTACAATGAATTGCTGTTGCCGTTGTTCAGCAGAGAGTTTCCAATGTGTATCTCGGCTCCATCAAGTCTTTCAGGACAGCAGTCTTTTCTGTTGGTGATAGTTATGGAGGTCACTACGTACTGGTCTAGTAAATCTAACCTCCACCATGGGTCATCTTGCACTTCAGTAGCAGTACAGGATCCATGTTCATAATCTGAGTCACGATTTCCATCAATAGCATTACTGGCATGGCCATCTGCTGACCAAGGATTTCCAACCAGGTCTGACTGTGTGGCCTTGCCATATAAAGCGAGATTTTTGCCTAAAATTGATAAAGCATAGTCAAAATGTGTAATAAAAACAAGTAAATGAATAAATCAAAATAATAATAATAATTTTTTTTTAAAAAGTTGACCATTTAATATTTCACTTTTTCAATGATTTCATCTTCCGACTATGTGGCCTTGCCATATAAAGCGAGATTTTTAGCTGAAATTGACAAAGCACTATAATCAAAAAATAAGCTTTATGTGCATGTATTATTTATAGACACATACTAATAGATAATGAAAATCATTATTTCCAAGGAGAAAACAATTCAAATCAAAGTCCTTTTACCCTTATAGCAAGGCATGTTATCAAGCTTTATTTATAAAATAACTATAAAAATGTAAAAATTTACGTAAGACAAAGCAATTAACTAAATATTTTGAAGGCAATATACAAAAATATGAAACTAGTGTCTACAATCTATTATGAGGCATGTCTGCATTACTGAAACAAACTAACTGTAAATTTTTAAACTTTACCTTTAGCTGTAGTTGTGTCTGTAAAATAAGGCATTACAAAAATACAAATCAGGAAAAACACGTGCATTTCCATTGTTCTGCAAGTGAGAAGTAAATAAGTTTAGAAAAATACCAAGCTTCTAAAAAATTGAAGCTCTCTTTGCAATGTCTTTGGACATGGTGAAATCATTTATAATCCAATTTATAATAGATTTACCATAAGAGTTGGTTTTAAGATTTAAGAGAATGTCATTAGATTAACTGAATTCATTTAATTTATAATTAAGGAAAAATGTCATGCAATGATAACATGCACATGAAAATGTATTTTGACAAGTATAATATGATCAAAGTAATTCATTGACATTGATTTTGATGGGTTTTTTAACATGTTTAATTGACTCACCTTTATCTTAAAAGCTAAGGTTCTCCCAAAGACAAGACAAAGTTCACTCTATGGACAAAGAGTGCTCATCACCCTTTATATAACAAAAAACAAAGGGGCCAGCTAAAAAAAAAAAAAACATTTAAAGGTGTGGATGCTTTATCTAAATCATCCGAGATAAATTTTATGAGATCTGTTTAATAATGATACATTTTATGAGATGTTGAGCTTGCAGAAATGTCTGCGTGTTTTCTGCCCACTTAAGCGTTTTTTTGTCTCAACTCAACTCAACTCAACTCAGCTTTATTTATATAGCACCACTAAAAACAACAATTGTTGACCAAGGTGCTGTACAGTATATTAAACTAACACCATGTACAACATAAATTACAGCACAGAACAAACCAGAAACATCACACATTAACAACAATTAAAAGCCAGAGAAAAAAGATTGGTTTTGAGTTTTGTTTTAAACTCATGTAGTGTAGAGGTAGTTCTACAACCCGAATTCCGGAAATGTTGGGACGTTTTTTAAATTTGAATAAAATGAAAACTAAAAGACTTTCAAATCACATGAGCCAATATTTTATTCACAATAGAACATAGATAACATAACAAATGTTTAAACTGAGAAATTTTACACTTTTATCCACTAAATGAGCTCATTTCAAATTTGATGTCTGCTACAGGTCTCAAAAAAGTTGGCACGGGGGCAACAAATGCTGAAAAAGCAAGAAATTTTGAAAAGATTAAGCTGGGAGACCATCTAGCAACTAATTAAGTTAATTGATATCAGGTCTGTAACATGATTAGCTATAAAAGGGATGTCGAAAGGGATGTCGATAAAGGCCGAAGACCTTTATTGGATGCCCGTGGTCTTCAGGCCCTCAGACGACACTGCATCACTCATCGGCATGATTGTGTCAATGACATTACTAAATGGGCCCAGGAATACTTCCAGAAACCACTGTCGGTAAACACAATCCGCCGTGCCATCTGCAGATGCCAACTAAAGCTTTATCATGCAAAAAGGAAGCCATATGTGAACATGGTCCAGAAGCACCGTCGTATCCTGTGGGCCAAGGCTCATTTAAAATGGACTGTTTCAAAGTGGAAAAGTGTTCTATGGTCAGATGAGTCCAAATTTGACATTCTTGTTGGAAATCACGGACGCGGTGTCCTCCGGGCTAAAGAGGAGGGAGACCTTCTAGCTGTGTTCTCAGCGTTCAGTTCAAAAGGCAGCATCTTCACATACTGCAGCTATTACAACAGCATGGCTTCGTCATAGAAGAGTCCGGGTGCTGAATTAGCCTGCCTGCAGTCCAGATCTTTCACCTATAGAGACAAATACGTCAAAGATGACCACAAACTCTTCAGCAGCTGGAAACCTATATCAGGCAAGAATGGGACCAAATTTCAACACCAAAACTCTAGAAACTCGTAACCTCGATGCTCAGACATCTTCACACTGTTTTGAAAAGAAGAGGAGATGCTACACCATGGTAAACATGCCTCCGTCCCAACTATTTTGAGACTTGTAGCAGGCATCAAATTTGAAATTAGGTCATTTTGTGCATAAAATTGTAAAATTTCTCAGTTTAAACATTTGTTATGTTATCTGTATTCTATTGTGAATAATATATTGGCTCATGTGATTTGAAAGTCTTTTAGTTTTCATTTTATTCAAATTTAAAAAACACCCCAACATTTCCGGAATTTGGGTTGTAATAAAAACAGGTAGGCTGTTCCAGAGTTTCGGTGCAGCAATAGCAAAGGCTCGGTTTCCTCACGATTTCAGTCTAGCCCAGGGAACGCTCAACTGTCTCTGGTTGGAAGACCTAAGAGACCTTCAGGATTACGAACAGATAGTAAATCAGAGCTAGACCATTCAGAGTTTTAAAAACCAGCAACAAGACTTTAAAATCAATTTTGTAACAAACTGGGAGCCAATGCAGAGATATGGTTAAGAGATGTTTGGTTAATACCCATATAAAGGGAATTACAATAATCAATCAAGCCTTGATGAAATGAAAGCATGAATGAGCTTTCCAAGTCATTAAAAGAAAGAAATGATTTTACTTTAGCTAGGACTCTAAGATGGAAAAAAAAATGGTTTTCACTACTGTACTAATCTGTTTGTCAAATTTGAGAGCATTATCAAAATACACACCCAAATTCTTCACTAGTGGTTTCACACATGAAGACAAATTACCGAAATTTAGACAAGGGGAAGTAGCAGCTTCTGAAGATTCAAAAACTATAATCTCAATTTTGCTTTCATTGAGGTGAAGAAAATTTAAGGACATCCAGGTCTTAACATCTGCTAGACAAGCCACCAAAGTATCCCAACCCAAGTTATTAGATCCCAGGGGCAGATAGATTTGGGTATCCTCAGCGTAACAGTGGAACAGTGTTTCTTAAAAATTGACCCCATGGGGAAGCATAAGGAAAATAAAATCGGTGCGAGAATAGAACCTTGAGGGACACCACACGTAAGAGGAGCTGCATCCGAACTCCGAAGTAAATTCACCAATACTAGAGAACCTTCTATTATTAAAATAGGATTGAAACCATTTAAGGACATTTCCCTGAATGCCCACCCAGTGCTCTATTTGTCTGTGTACATCTATAATTTAAGTTAAGACCAGTTAACTGAGAACAATTAGCAGGATGAATTAAAAGTTTAAAGGGGTGGTTCATTGCAATTTCACTTTTTTAACTTTAGTTAGTGTGTGATGTTGCTGTTAGAGCATAAACAACGTCTGCAAAGTTACGACACTCAAAGTTTAAAGCAACAAACGGGTGAGGCCTTGTTATTGCAATACAGTACGTAACACAAATGCAATAGCATGTCATAAAAGCAAGATGACAACATGACAAGTTATAACTGTAATTAAACTGAACTATACCTGTTCTTAGTGATGGGCAATTTCGAAACACTGCTTCATGAAGCTCCGAAGCTTTATGAATCTTTTGTTTCGAATCAATGATTCGGAGCGTGTATCAAACTGCCAAAGTCACGTGATTTCAGTAAACGAGGCTTCATTATGTCATCACTGTTTCGAAACGTTTCAAAACAGTTCGAAATTTCAATGGTTCACTGGTAGAGGGCGATGGTAAAGTGAACCCATGAATCATGCAGATTCACTGAGAACTATTGAACAAGTGTCTATGGGCTTTACCCTATGGTTTTACCTGATCTCTGATCAGTTTTATGAATAATGGTAATGGGTTGCTGTTGTTGTTTTTAATAGTAGAAAAGAAGAAAGTGACTGAATTTTTTATTTTATGCAAATAGTGGCACTAGCCCATTTGCAGGGTTTAGTAATTAAATCTTAAAGAACTATTACACAACAGCCAGTTTTACAGACCTTACCTTGGAACTGAACCTTCAGACTTTGGCTGTCTCCATCCCCATATCTTATCTGTATTTATAAAGAAGTAGTACACTTGAAAAGGGGCCTTTATAGCTTCTCAAACTGCCCATTGGCACATTAGTGTTTTATGAGTTTATGTGCACTAAAAAAAATTATGCCTTAAGCAGATTTTGCTCTTTTTATTTTATTTTGCTATACATAATATTAAATAGTTTCATATTCTCTGTTTTGAACAAATGCGTGAATCAGTAAGTTTCAGGTGAGGTTATGTGCATTATCAGAAGTTGACAGAACATGGGGCAGACAGTTAAGATAATACTTGTTTCTTTTAATGACACATTTAATGGTGTACAGGGGTTGGACAATTAAACTGAAAAATGTGTTAGAGGTTTCACGCCTATATATGCGTGGCCTTGTGGCCAATCTTCACTGATTTTACATTCCATCAGCAAGTGCAAAGTGTGAAGGTTGAATTAGCAGAGAAATAGCACAGCTCTACATAAAATATTGCAAACCTCACAACATAATGGAAGACATATCAGAGTTCAAAAGAGGACAAATTGTTGGTGCGTGTCTCGCTGGCTCATTTGTGACCAGGACAGCAAATCTCTGTGGTGTATCGAGAGCTATGGTGTCCAGGGTAATGTCAGCATACCACCACGAAGGATGAACCACATCTAACAGGAGTAACTGTCGACGCAAGAGGAAGCTGTCTGAAAGGGATGTCCAGGTACTAACCAGGATTGTATCCAAAAAACATAAAACCACAGCTGCTCAACTTACTGCAGAATTAAATGCGTACCTCGACTCTCCTGTTTCCACCAAAACTGTTTGTCGGGAGCTTTACAGAGTCAATATTCATGGTCGGGCTGCCAAAACTTTGGTCACGCATGCCAGTGCCAAATGTTGATTTCAATGGTGCCAACAGTGCAAATCTTGGGCTGTGGACAATGTGAAACATGCATTGTTCTTTGATGAGTCCACCTTCACTGTCTTTCCCACATTGTGTGGAGAAGCCCCAAAAAGGCTTAACACCCGGACTGTTGCTGCACAGAGTGAGGCACAGGTGTGGATCAGAGATGGTTTGGGCTGTAATACAGTCTAACCAAAAATTATTCAGACACTAGATATAATTTTTGATATATTTTTACTAGTGGGTGCAGGACACTATAGTTAATTTATGTAAGTGAGGATAGCAAAATAAAGTAAACTGTGACATATTATACCCAAAAGTTCTTCATACAGTGGACTACCAGTAAAATTGATAAAAATGTGGAACCAAAAATTATTCAGACACTTTGACCTGACCATGTTTTGCTTAAGTGTTATCTGACATAATTAAGATTCATTTTTTTCTGACACAGTTTAACTCTGAGATCTTGTCATATTTTATTTCCATTTTTTTGTAGTGAATAAACTGTATTAATGAATTAAATGTTCAAGGTGTCTGAATAAATTTTGGTTTGACTGTATCATGGCATGCCCTACTGTGCTTGAAGGGCGCGTCACTGCCAAGGACTACCGAACCATTCTGGAGGACCATGCGCACCTAATGGCTCAAACATTGTACCCCGAAGCGGGTGCCGTGTATCAGCATTATAATGCACCAATACACACAGCAAGACTTGTGACAGAATGGTTTAATGTACAATAATGTACAATATGTACAATATACATATATATTACATATATTATTTATATTTATTTATATAAACTGTATTGCGCTTCTGGTTAGATGCTAACTGCATTTCATTGGCTCTGTACTTGTAATCTGCTCAATGACAATAAAGTTGAATCTAATCTAATCTAATCTAATCTAATGAACATGAAAGTGAAGTTGAGCATCTCCCATGGCCTGCACAGTCACCAGTCTAAATATTTTTGAGCCACTTTGGGGTATTTTGGAGGAGTGAGTTAGAAAACGTTATTCTCCACCAGCATCACATTGTGACCTGGCCGATTTTCTGGAAGAGGAATGGTTCAAAATCCCTCTGGCCACTGTGAAGGACTTGTATCTGTCACTCCCAGGATGAATTGATGCTGTAACCCTAACCCATACTAATAAATTATTGTCGTCTAAAACAAGGTGTTTCAGTTTCGTTGTCCAACCCTTGTTTTTCATGCTTACACTGCCATACATAGGCAAAACAAAGTAACTACACCTTTTTGTCAAAAATGAGTTGACTGACTGACTGAAAACCAAAAAAACCCTGATGCTTCTGGTTAAGTTCTACAAGACTTTTTATGATCTATGATAACCTAGAGTGCTGGGAATCATTTAAAAGCTGAGTAAGAAAACAATTATTTTGATAAACTCAGTTTAAATAAAATAGTAACATAATATAATGGCTCTGTCAAGTTAATATGATTAGCTCAGACTAACATAATGCTGGCTGTTGCCCTTTGTAATATCTTAAACACTTTTTGTATTTTTCTGTTTGAAAAAACAATAGAAGATAGAGTGTTATGCCTAATAACACAAGTCTATATCAAACAAGCTTGAACAGACTTATATTTTTATGCCTTTGTTGTTGCATGAATGTGTGTGTTTTTTTTTTTTTTTTTTTTTTTTTCAAATAGACATTAATAATGCCAAATTAACAGAATTGGAATATTGTTAATAACAATAGACATTTTTCAAGGTATCAGTGTGTTTCAGTTCATCCGAGGAGCATCAGATTTTTCTCAGTGATAACATATTACAGTGGATTCTTGAGCTCTATCAATTGAGCTACACTCTGCAGGACAGTGGCCCTCCAGGGCTGGATTTAAGGAACCCTGATATAGAGGATCCAAAGGGAACACAATAAATACTTAAGGATCTGTAAGATCACATTGTTATCACTAGATGGCACTATTATCTGTTATCTTGTACTATTGGACATTACAAAATTATTTCTGGCTCTAGTTTTGCTCGCATAATGCGCATTAAATTTTTATTTAAATACATATTTTTTAATTTAAAATGTTTTATATCAGAATTGATTTCTGATCAGGAATAAACGTTCTGCTGAAACATGAAAAACACAAAAAACACAAAACACAATTTTAATAATTTGGAGAAGAAAATAAAATGTATTCTTTATGTTATAATTCTATATCCTCTGTCTGGACAAAGAAAAAATATTTTTGTTTTTACATCTCGTCTAGTTTGTTATACACATGACATCTCGCGATATTTCCCTCAAGCAACGACGCCAGCGTCGACCGTTGCGCAGGCGCAGTGTTGTTTTAAAACAGTTTCCACAGGCTAGCCTCTATCGCTAATAAAGAAACAATGGCGACAGCGGCGACTGCAGCGGGCGGAACGGGCTCCGGAGGACCATCGGCCGGCCAAGCGGGAGCCGGTTCCTCAATTGGACGGAAAAAAGACGGAGGGCCGTCTTCCAAATTTTGGGAGAGCTCGGAAACGGTGTCTCAGTTGGAGACAGTTCGGCTGTGGATCGGGAAACATTATAAGAAGGTCTGCGGCTCATGAGGCGCCCGTTGAATGGGGGCGCGCGCGCATCACACAATAGCTACAAGAAGCGCCACGCGCGCTTGTTTATAGTTTATTCGCTATTATGGTCGGTTATTCGAATAGGTCGAAACAGAGCGGTCATGCAGATGTTGTTTAGGTTCCGTGCTGGATTTGTAGCCAGCAAGTATTGCTTTTGTGTAGTTTTAAACGGCAGTGTTGTGGACTGTTGAGTTAGCTCGCGTGCTAACATTGGTGACTTGGATGCGCGATCTGCCATGAAGATGGCTGTGTCTTAAAATCTGCTAAAATACTGTCTTGTTTTTGGGACACGCTCTCTTTTCAGTAAAATCCACTGGTCATCAACTTAAAAATCAGAGGAAACTTAGGGGTCCGCGCCACAGACCCTCGGTTGTTTATGCTGAAGTTTGTTTACTGACTCTAATGTTGATTCATTAGAAGTATTAGTGGTACTATAATACAGTGATGATAAAAGATTAGGTTCGTACATTCGGTGCTGAATAATTAACATTGTTATTCATCATGGTATTTGCATGGTTCAAGTTATGTCAAGAATACCATGGTATTTATAATGGTACTGTCTCTTTAAGACATGGCATGTTGTTAGTGTACTGTTATGTCAAGAATAACATGGTATTTAAAACGGGACTGTGTCTCTTTAAACTATGGCATTTTGTTAGTGTACTATTTAAATCGACTGATTGTCTTTTGCAGATATGATGCACTGCTTAATTTAATGTGTACTCTTTATTGTCCATCAGTAGTGTTGTGTGATGCACTTTTGTGGCTGAATTTGATATATTTTGCATGTTCAGAATTGTTTCTTCAGATAATATTGTAATGATTGCTCTTGTATGGTTATAAAAAAAACCCCAGCAACATTAATTTTCAATGCTTGGATGTTTCTGATTGAATCTTTTCTCTTTTTCTGTAGTATGTCCAAACCGACTCTCCTACAAGCAAAACTTTGGCTGCGCTGGTGGTGCAGTTGCTGCAGTTTCAGGAGGATGCATTTGGGCGTAGGGTCAGCAATCCTGCCCTTACCAAACTACCTGTAAGCCTGGATTTGTAGCATTTACATTTCATGTTCTTCATGTTCCAAATCCATAAGACTTTGTTCATCTTCATAACACAAATTAAGATATTTTTAATGAAATTTGAGAGATTTCTGTCTCTCAATTGACAGTCCATTCACCAGATTTCATAAAGCTTAAGTAAACGCAATCCATATGAATCGTGCGGTTAAATTAAAGTATTCTGTAAAGATTGCTTTATATGATGAACAGATTTAATTTTGGCTTTTATTCACATCTAAACTGTGATCAGCGCACATACATGGAGCACATCAAATATGGTAAATGGAAGCTGAATCGTTATCGCTTGACGCTCAAGAACCAATGAGGTTTGTTCTCGCATGTTTGAGCTTTCACAAGAACTGCTGAGGTTTATCGCGCATCAAGCAAGTCTGATTGAGCTGCTGTTAGCCATATTTGATGTGCTTTGTTTGTGAATTGAGCATTGTTTATATGTGGTTAATATTAAATCTGTCAATCACAAAGAGATTGTGTCTCTTCAGAAGACTTGGATTAAACTGCTCAATTCATATGGATTTCTTTTAGGATCTCTATGAACTTTTTGGAGCATCAACTTTCAGTTGAGTGACAGAAATCTCTTGTTTTGTTAAGGTTAATATCTTCTTTGTGTTCTGAAGATGAACGAAAGTTTTATCGGGTTGGAACAGCCTGATGGAGAGTAATTGATGACGGAATTTTTAATTTTTGTTTGAACTATCCCTTTAAAGTGATCTTGATCACACTCATATATACCACAACTATTTATTTGACATGAGACATAGTTACAGTGCAGTGTCACATTTTTATGGTGCAATTCTGCAGAAATGTACATTTGTAATTGCACACCAATTGTATTGCTGTTGATTTTTTTTTTTTTTTTTTTCTTCCCTGCCGTTCTAGGCAAAGATCTTTCTGGACTTTAAACCTGGAGGAGCCCTTTGCCACATTCTGGGTTCTGCATACAAGTTCAAAAGCGAGCAGGGCTGGTGAGTAGAACCTCAGAAAGGGTGAACAAGATGGTTGGGATAATGAATCACATTCTGTGATTCTCAGAGCGATAATGCTATGTTTAATATTGCTGTGCCTGTGTTTCTTCAGGAGGAGGTTTGATCTGCAGAACCCATCCAGAATGGATAGAAATTTGGAGATGTTCATGACTATTGAGAAGACTCTTGTTCAGGTAGAGGTCCTTGTGTTGAGGTCTATGTGTCTAAATATATAGGCTAATTGCTCAATGAAAATGTACATTTTTTGGGGGGGGTTACATTTGGTCTTCCCAATCTTGAATATGTGGTTACATTCATGGTTCTCTATATACAGTTATGCATATCTCATTTTTGCCTGCAGAACAACTCTTTGACCCGACCAATTGTGTACATTGTGTCTGACGTAGAGCAAAAGCAAGCCAATAAGCTCAAAGACATCATTAAAAGACATCAGGTAAAAAACGATGATCGATTAGGTCATTTAAAAAATTCCATTGTTTGTTTTCTGCACTTCTCTAATGTTTTGTTTTACTCGCACATCTAGGGAACGATCACTGAAGATAAGTCAAAGGCCACTCATATTATTTACCCCTCACCAGCCCAGCTGGAAGAAGGTTGGTGTTTTGAAATTTTTTATTTATTTATTTATTTTTTTATAAATGTTATCCAATCTGAATGGTATTCATGAGCTTACCTTGTGAATTCTGCTTTTCAGAGGAATGGCTGCGTCCTGTCATGCGCAAAGACAAGCAGGTGCTGGTTCACTGGGGCAACTACCCTGACAGGTTGGTGGGGCTGCAAATTATAGTGATGATAAAGGGATAGTTCACCTAAAAATTTAAATTCTCATCATTTTCTCACCCTCATGCCATCCCTGATGTATATGACTTTCTTCAGATAAATGCAAACAAATTTTTTTAGGAAAATAATCCATCTCTGTGAGTCCATATAATGCCACTGAATGAAGCAAAATGATAGGGTGTGTGCAAGAAAATACTAATATTTAAACTCTGTGCATTGCGAAGCTCACGTAAGAAATGGCGGTCATCTCTGCTTCAGCGTTACTTCTCATGTGAAATTCACTATGCAGTTACATCACGTGTCACAGTTTCCTTCAAGAATGCTCGTATGACAGTAGACCGGAAGCGATGGCTTAAAGTTAAGAGTTTAAAATATTAGTATTTTTCTTACACACACCTATCGTTTTGCTTCATTCATTATGTGGACTATGAGATGGATTATTTTCCTAAAAATTTGTTTATTTGAAAAAAGAAAATCATACATCAGGGATGGTGTGAGGGTAAGTAAATGATGAGAGTATTTTCATTTTTGGGTGAACTGTCCTATGAGCCCAAAATATAAATCATCATGTTGTTGACCTGATGTTGCTCAAACCCCATTTTTATGAAACAGAAAAGGAGATATTTACATTTCTAGTCTTATTATAACATTTTGTTGATTTCACTTTGCAGTTATGACACATGGGTATCAACAAGTGATGTGGATGGAGATGTTGAGGATCCACCAAGTTCTGAGAAACCATGGAGGGTAAGACCGTTTCAGAATAAACAATTTTCAAAAGCCTTACAATATGAAGCATATTCATATTGTAAGCGATACAGCCAGATTCAATTTTCCAGCGTTGTCTCAGTACACTCTGTGATCCCCTCAGGTGCATGCTAAATGGGTCATCGACACAGATGCTTTCAACGAGTGGATGAATGAGGAAGATTACGAAGTGGATGAGAACAAGAAGTCTGTGAGTTTCCGCCAGCGGATCTTTCCAGGGGAAGAAGTGGTAAGAGACCTAGAGACTTGAGCGCTAAATAAATAGATATGGTACACATTCAGATTTGTGTTGTGTGCTTAAGCCAGACTTTTGAGGTCTTGGCAGGGTTTGTTCTGTCACTGTCTGTGTGTCTGTCAATCATCCTCTAAAGCTCTTCCTCGCTGCCTCACCCTCACGTACCTCACCCGCCCACCCACCCAAATATCCCCTCAGCAACCTCCTCCCCTTTGTGTGTAAGACCGTTCCATTCTCTCATTCTCTCGCTCTTTCTCTCATCCTTCACCCCTCCATGGTTCTGATCAGTCTTCCCGTACACCCGATCGCAAGGACCGCAAGTCCCTGGTTGGCGGCAAGAAGAGGAGACGCTCTCCATCCCCACCCAGCACCCCTGCAGAGTCTCGAAAAAAGGGCAAGAAAGGGTAATTATCTGCTAAATGAATAAATGTACACTATCATTCAAAAGTTTGTGGTTGGTAAGATTTTTTTTAAATGTTTCTGAAAGATGTCTCATTCTCACTAAGGCTGCATTTATTTGATCAAATATACAGTAAAACTGTTTTATGGTGAAATTATTAAAATAAAATAAAAGTGTTTTCTATTTGAATACATTTGAATATAATTTATTCCTGTGAAAGCAAAGCTGAATTTTCAGCAGCCATTACTCCAGTCTTCAGTGTCATTTTAATATGCTGATTTGGTGCTCAAAAAACATTTATCATCAACATTGAAACCAGTTGTGCTTAATATTTTTGTGGAAATTATAATATATATATATATATATATGAAATAGAAACTTTGTAATAATGTAAAAGTCTTTACTGTCACATTTGATCAATTTAATGCACCCTTGTTGAACCAAAGTATTTATTTTTTGTCTCAAACTTTACATTACGCAAGTAAATTTAGTTACGTACCTGCAAACTAGTTGCTTTTCGGCGAAATTCACCGTTTGGAAACAAAATGTCATTTATGTGAATCATGTAGATCCGAAGAGGTATTTTGTTCAGGGGGGAGGATGGGTGTCAGGGTGAATTTGCAGGCACAATAAACCTCACAAGAATCGAAAATGGGCTACTCATCTCTTCTGCTTTACAACGAAATAAACTTGAATAAATATCCGAAGGTATGTTGAAAGATACAGTACAACTTACCGAAATCCATATGTCATATCACCGCGGAAAGGCATCAATAAAACATCTTGTAAAAATGTCACATTTACCGTCAGATTTACCTCAGAAAAGCCGTTCAATGTCCAAAAACTCGTTAGTTACCTACAAAAATGAACTTGGAGAGGAGCATTTTGATATGTCCACTGTGACTATAGGCCATTGCATATTTATTGTACTTAACATGTGCTTCAATATTGAATGTATAAATCCGTTTTATGACAGCCACCATTTAAATGTTTAGGCCTATATAAAAACGAGTAGAAACATAATTATGTCATTAAAAATTTATTACAACGTTATTATAAAAACACCTTGTGTAATTTATATTTAAGTAGCTTACAAATCAATTAATTTTAACCTTTAATAATATAATGTACTGACTGTGGTTCCCTGTATAGTTTACAGCATTAGTTGAGAGAGATTTTTTTCTTTGAGGAAATTTGCCATGTATTGTACCTGATAGGCCCCAAATTAATCAATATTGAATTGAAGGTTATCAAATTGAAATCAAATCGCAAGCTTCTGAATCAAAATCAAATCCAATTGTGAAATTTGTGTCAATGCCCAGCCCTAGTGTCAATAAATGTTTATTTTTTATTTTTTTTTTTATTTTATTTTTTTTTTACTTGAAGCATATGTTGTTTTTTCCACTTATTTTCTTGTCAGAGTGCACCAGAATGCTTAGTTTCCATGTTAAAATCATAAAAATTTTCGCATGGGGGAGAATGCCCCCAGACCCCCCTACTACTATTTACTTTGTAAATGTCATCTTTTTCACCACTTTGGAATTTGCAGGTATGTAGTTAGTCATGATCACTTTAAATGTAGCATGGTCTCATTCATTCATTTACAAAAAACCCCCAGGAATCCTGGAGCACAGTGGAGGCGCCGTGGACATCAAAATGATGATGAGCAGGATGAAGACCTCACAAAGGACCTGGAAGATCCCTCCCCTGTGCCAGGAATGGAAGAAGTTACATTGCCAAAAAATGGTCATTCTTCTTGATTTAATAATCCCACAAACTTATCTGAACCGGTTGTGTTTTTTTTGAACAGTGCAAGGTGTAATCGAAGAACTACTACCATTGTACTCTTGATCTTAACCCCAGGTTACCTAAGGTGACCTTTCCCTAATCTCAGTAGTATGCTTAGTAAGTCATTTTGGATAAAGACGTCTGGTTGATGAGCACTTGCTTGACATAATTTGCTAAACTGTCCTTTTTTGTCATATTTCAAAGCACCTATTTTAAAAGCCCTCTGGATGCATGAAAATTCATTGCATGGTTAAAATAGACACTCTGAATATTACATGCTGCAGCCCTACTTTCATTGTCCTACTTACACCAAGAGCTTTTAAATTTTATTGTATTGGAGTTGTCTGATACATCATCTGCTCTGCTTGATGTCCTCTGCTTTTCTGTCTGCAGTCAATCAGAAAAAGGACAGTGAGAACACACCAGTGAAGGGTGGAACTGTCGCAGATTTGGGTGAGTATTCTGCTTGATTTGTTGCAGGCATAAATGTTATGTGTGTCTGTATATGTATACACATTGTCAAAGGAAATGTAAATGATCGCTTTCATTTTGTTTGCTGTCTTAGATGACCATGAAGATGATTCAGTAGCGTCTGGTGGCAAGGTAGTCTCTTCATACTTTAATCCAGTTATGTTGAAGTCCATTGTCTCTCCATTATTATATCAGATGAACAGCATTTGGTGATGGCAACGGGTTTTTTTTTTTTTTTTTAAACCCATAAACTATTTTTTTAAATGGACTGAAAATATGACTTTAGTGCCAAGCCTTTTATAGTGGGTCAAATGGTTCTGAATGAGTGTTTACAAACTGTAATTGACAGGAGGATGATGAACAGGGCAAAACAGAGGTCAATCGTCTGATCGACTCTGAGGACAATGTGACTGAGCAAACCCATCACATCATTATCCCCAGCTATGCTGCCTGGTTTGACTACAACAGGTATTGAATCCCTCCTTCCTCCTTGTGCTGCAATGTTGTCTGGAGAAATGTGTGGAAATAATGTTATAGAGCAGGTTATGGGTGTAATGAGTTGTGAATATCATTGCATATTCACTTTTTTTTTTTTTCCCTCCCAGTATACACGAAATTGAGAGACGTGCCCTGCCAGAGTTCTTCAATGGCAAAAACAAATCTAAGACTCCAGAGATGTAAGTTCACACCAGTGCATTTGTCGTGTACACAAGCCTTTTAATTCAAATCAAAATATCTTGCATTTTTATCTTATGCTCCCATGTGTCTCTGTGGTTCTTCTCCATTGCATGTATGTTTTACTGTTCTGACTGTCATACTCTGTTTATTACCTCTTCCTTAGATATCTGGCTTATCGTAACTTCATGATTGACACATACCGGCTGAATCCTCAGGAGTACCTGACCTCCACCTCCTGCAGGAGGAACCTCACTGGAGATGTGTGTGCGGTCATGAGGTCAGAATTCTCATTTGTCTCTGTGTACCATCTTATATTATGCAGACAGTCTTGCATAGTTAATAATTAGTTCGATTTGAAACAATATCAGTTCTTAAATCCAAAATCTTTTAGTCTGTGCTGCTTTCAGCTGATGCGTGATCAAATAATGTTTAGTGAAGTTTTGTAGCATGTTTGGTGATCTATCATGTCTCATGTAATCGCTCAATCAGTTTCAATAAAACAGCTTATAAACAATGTCACATAATCTTGCATTTACCTCAGAAAAGCCATTCAGTGACCATAGCTTGATTAGTTAGCTAGAAAAAATAACTCTAGAGAGCAGCATTTTGCTAAATAATTGCACTATATATTTTTCTTATCCTGTTCTTCAGAATTTAATGTTTTTTTTAGTAAATCTGTCATAAACAATTTTATGATAGCCACCGTTAAATGATTATATTTTGAAAAACTAACTGGAGTAAAAACGTAATAATATATTATTAAAAAGTTGTTTGATTAAATGTTATTTGAATGTTTTGTATTCAAATCATTTAATTTTTACCATTAATATTAATGTACCAACTGGGTTCCCTGTAATTTACAGTAGATGATTTTTGTCCCCTGAGAAATATTGACATACTGTACCTGATATATCCAAATAAATCGATATTAAGTCGAGATTGAATTAGAATCTAATCACAAGCTTGTGAATCAAATCGAATTGTGAAATTTGTGTATATACCCAGGCCTGTTGTATATTTACTTTCAATGTTATCTTTCTCCCAGAGTTCATGCCTTCTTGGAGCAGTGGGGGCTGGTGAACTACCAGGTTGATGCTGAGAGCAGACCCCTACCAATGGGACCTCCGCCAACCCCACATTTCAACGTTCTTGCTGATACTCCCTCTGGTTTAGTGCCGCTGCACCACCGCCCCCCACAGGTGAGACTGTGGTGACTTCCCTTTTATTTGAATTTCTTGAGAAGATAGCCTCTCAAGGAATTTATATTAATTCCCAGAAGGCAAAAGCTTTCTTGTGAGACAGTTGCAATAAAGTGTGTGCTATTCTTTCCAGGTTCCCCCTGCTCAGCAGATGCTGAACTTCCCAGAAAAGGGCAAAGACAAGCCAAGTGACTTGCAGAACTTTGGCCTCCGTACAGATATTTACTCAAAGAAGAATCCCAAGGCAAGTCGCAAACCCTGAAACCCTGCTGCCAAACCTAATAATTGGAAGTTGTCACTGCTTTTTATTTTATTTTATTTTTTTACACTTCATAGTTTCTTGATGTGATCATTTACTCTTTTGCCTTACAGGGTAAAGGGGCTGCAGGTGGCAGAGACTGGACTGAGCAAGAAACATTGCTTCTGTTGGAGGTAAGATCAGAATCGTCTAAATGAAACTGTGGGCACCATAAACCTCTCAATATTCTCATTTTCTTGTTAATAATATTATTTAAACTGATTATTCCAGGCTCTGGAGATGTATAAAGATGATTGGAATAAGGTTTCGGAGCATGTCGGAAGCCGTACACAAGATGAGTGCATCTTGCACTTCCTGCGGCTTCCCATAGAAGATCAATACCTTGAGAGCTCGGAAGCCTCGCTAGGCCCTCTAGCTTACCAGCCGATCCCCTTCAGCCAATCAGGAAATCCTGTCATGAGCACTGTTGCGTTCCTTGCCTCTGTGGTCGATCCACGTGTGGCGGCAGCTGCTGCCAAAGCAGCTCTGGGTATGTCAAGTTTTGACCCATATGGAGCTTTTGTAGATAAGCAAATGAGGGACAAGATTGTGTGTTAGTAGCTGTTTCCATCCAAAGTTGCACATTTAATTTGTGCGTGAAATTGGATCTCCATCCCATGTGTTCAAGAGAACAGAATTGGGAAACCTGGGAAATTGGTGCAAAAATATCTAATAAAAATGGAAGTTGCTGCAATCGGGGAAGCCGATTTATTTTTTTATTTATTTGCTCATCATAAACTACTCTTGAGTGCGCAGATGAAATGCAATATACGCTGTCATGTTATTTTGTTCGAAGGGAGATGCCTGGTGTTTGGGAACACAATCATGTGAGACATTTCAAGGAAATAATTATACCCAAACATTCTGATGACAGACATTGGCTCAGGAATTTTAGAATGACCAAACCAACATTTGAGATGCTGCACAATGAAATATTTTTTTTTTTTTTTTTTTTTTTTTTTTTTTGTGGTTTGTTTTTAAATTTTAGTTTTTTTTGTTTTTTTTTTGTTTTGTTTTTTTTAATACACATCTTGACATTTTTATCTAGCATTTTTAATGTGATGTCCCAAAATTTGCATTAAAATAGGTGGATGAACACAGCTTTTTTCAATGCCTTATTTTAAGATGGGGTTTTTGTCCATTGCGTTTGTAGAGGAGTTCTCCCGTGTGCGTGAGGAGGTTCCCACGGAACTGGTGGAGGCTCATGTGAAGAAGGTGCAGGAGGCCGCACGCAGCACAGGAAAAGTGGACCCTGCGTTCGGCCTGGAGAGCAGTGGCATTGCTGGCACAGCCCCTGAGGAGCCAGAGAAAACAGGTAGGAAACTAGGTTTGGGCAGGGAGATGATGTATATCTTGGCGATTGTTAGAGTTTTTGCGATATCATTTGTATTGCGGTATGTAAATATATCCGCGTAGCACAGCATGGTAAAATTGTCAATTTAGAGTGATTGAAAAAAACATTCACGAATGAGAAAATAAAGAGCAGGACGTGAATGATGTTAAAAAAAGTTAAGTGTAGTAAGCCGTGAAAAAATAACTCAATGCAGTACTTATACACTGACACACCTGAAGTGCGTGCACAGAAAACCGCCTCCCTTGGAAAGCATGTGATCCCAAATTCAGTTCTCATGCTTTTTGCACTTGAATGGTCAAATAGTTATCAAAATGCCCATCGTGTGGAGTATTCACATAAACACAGTCCATTATGTTTTAAGTGAACTTGAACCGTTGGTTGAGAACTGGATATGTGTATCAGTATATTGGATCTGTGCATTGGTCTTAAAGTGACAGCAGCCTAATAAACCTGCTGCTGTCTGTCATTAATGTTAATCAAACAACAAAAGACATAGGAAATCACTCACTGTTCTTGACTGAATAACTTTTGTATTCTTAAGAATCGATTTATATTTATTTCATGCATTGAAGGTTATGCAGTGTTTTTTTTTTTTTTTTTTTTACATTTGATTACTTAATTTCTGTAAAATTTCATACTGCATGTTAAATAAACTTACTGTACCTGAAAAACTTTTTTTATCATTTTTATCTTTGTTCTATTGTATTTGTCCTATTGTTTGTTTAGGACAGGGGCGCTCAATCTTGTTCCTGGAGATCCACCTTCCTGCAAAGTTCAGCTCAAACACAACTGAACCAACTAATTAAGATCTTCATGAGCACTTAATAATTAGACAGGTGTGTTGGATCAGGGTTGGAACTGAACTTTGCAGGAAGGTAGATCTTCAGGAGTGAGCACCCTTGGTTTAGGAATTGTTTGCTGCCATGGTTTTTTTTTTTTTTTTTTTTTTATTATATACAAAAAATACAATTAAATAAAATAAACCCGCATACAGTGAAATCGGGAAGCTCATCAAGGGCTCCGATAGGCAGCGTTTCAATCTTACCTAATTGTGCCTGTGTAGTTGTCGCTTCTTCCACCAGATGGCATTAAATCAGTGCTTATGAACCAACCAGTTCTTGTCAAACCCAGTGACCTGATCAGCTGTGCGTAGGCTGGTCGTGATCATTTAGAAATGATTTGTCGCAATTTAAAAAAAAAAAATATATATATATATATAATATGATACAAGTCTTCCCTACACTCCTTTCTGAACACGTAAAAAGCAGTACGAGAGCACATTTACTGTGTGAGTCGACACAGTACTGGAGGCAGCGTGTGCGACTGCATACAATGGTAGCCGATGGCTTTATGCAGCGCTGGCAGATGGGGCACAGACATGGGAGGGGTTGAAACTGGGTCAGTGGAGTGACCTAATGTGACATGGTTTGCCAGTGCAGGCTTTGCCACACATACCTTATTAAAGGCTCCAACGTCATATGTGCCACAACTCTTTGTTCAGCTGTAATGCTCGAATACTTGCTCATAAGGTCACAATTTTTTTACCCTGTTCTCATCTCTAATGGTTTTTTTTTTTTTTTGCTCATCTTCTGTGTGCTATCAGGCTCTTTAGTTTTGACTTTGCAATGCATTGTTTCGACAGTGTTTACAAGCATCACTGACTACATTCATGCACATTGAATGCATTAAATTGATCAAAAGTGACAGTGAAAACTTTTACATTGTTTAATTTCTATTTTAAATAAATGCTATACTTTTGAACTTTCTATTCATCAAATAATCCTGAAGAAAATGCATCACAGTTTCCACAAAAATATTAATCAGTGCAACAGTTTTCAACATTGACAATAAGAAATGTTTCTTGATCACCAAATCAGCATATTAGAATGATTTCTGACTGATCATGTGACACTGACTAGAGTAATGGCTGCTGGAAAATTCAGTTTTGCCATCATAAGAATAGATTACATTATTGAATCTCATATGCCTTATTAAACAAGATTTCTTTCAAAAACACTGGAAAAAAAATTGAACTGCAGTGTAATTCAGATCTATTTTTTAATACATTTTAATTTCTGACATGTAGCTATGTAATATGTATTTTAAACTTTTTTTTTTTTTTTTTTTTTTTTAATAATTATAATGAACTCTTTGTAGGCTGATATGGACCACATTTAAAAAGGTCATATTATCAGTTTGAGCAGAAAATAGTGTTTTATTGGATAGTACTTTCTAGGATATATTTCTTTGTCTTTAGTTTCCTTTTTTGTCCAGTGCACTCAGTGTTAATCAGTGTTCGTTTTCCTTTACTCACAGAACCTACAGAGCCTGAGAAGATGGAAACGGACTCGGACTCCCAGCAGCCTGATAAGGTCAGATTTAACCCTGCTACCAGTATCCAGATGTGTTTGCTACTGTCATGTTTACTGGTTGATTGAAATCAGATTAGAAGTGATTTATCATTTCCCTGCACTGTTGGGATTCCTTGCAATGCATCCTTCCAGTCTGTCTCCATATTGAGACTAGTTCTTTCAAGTTTGCTTTCCATACAGTCATCTGTACCTGTGCTTCATTTGCATTTCACCAGTCTCATGCTGTCTGACTCATGTTCTCATCTGTTGCAGGCGGAGGCGAAGGATGAAGCTGAGAAGCCCAGCGAGTCTGCAGAAAAGCCTACAGAGGCAGAGAAGGAAAAGAATGAGACCACAGAGAAATCTGAGCCACAGGAAGAGGAAGAGAGTGAGGGGGGAGAACCCAAGACAGCAGGTACAGACACTGACTGCCACAGCGGCACCGAATGCTCATGGGTTTGCCTGAAATCTGACACAAGCCTACTTCAGTTGCAGTGCAGTTGCAACACCCCTTTCAACATATTGGACTTAACTTTACACTTTATCAAAAGGTATTTATGCAAATGTTAAACCCTGGCTTGAACCATGGGCAATTCATAAGATCAAATAAAACCTTTTGTTGCTAATTTTTTTCTTTTTTTTCTTTTTTTAAACACTTAATGCATTGTCGCGTTAATTTGACCTAAATTCAACACAAGATTTTCTTCACACACCATAGGAGTTGCAGTCTGAACCCGTTTTTCTGCCCCCTTTCGATTGACAGGATATAATCGGCCCTGATCGTTGGCTGTTTTTAAACAATCGGCCGATAGAGAAAATAATTGCTTTTATCAGTCAATACCGATTATTGGCCAATAAATCCAGTTAGAGGTCTGCACGGGCTTTAAACTGAAGCCTGAACCCGGCCCGTACCCGAGATCATTTGACCTGACCCGAACCCGATAGGTACTGTTAAAGTTTAAGCCCGAACCTGAAATTTGTTGCTGTATAGAGATGTACCAGTATTCTTGCTACCATAAACCACAGCTTTGTAGACCTACACTTCACATAACCGCTGAGCTATTTATTGGTTGAAAGACAAGACCATGTCGTACAACGTTTAAAACATTTAAATAGATAGCCTACATCAAATGTTAGGAAATGTGTATGATTCAGAGAGACGCACAGAGACGGCAACGTGGCTATTTGACTTGCTATCGCGCTTCATTTCATTCATATAATTTGCACTCAATTTATCATATCGTACAATGTTTTAAACATTTAAATACACATCAAATAGAAATTGCCTATTAGAAAATGTGTATGATGTAGTGTTTTTGTTGATGGCAGCCTACTTTTGACAAAGCTAATTTGATTTCTGAGAGACGCGAGAGAAATGCGACTATTTGATATGATACACAAATGAAACTATCGTCTATCATATTGTCTCTCAAGGTTTAAAACATTTAAATATACATATCAAATAGTAGAAAATGTTTATGATGCAGTATTGTATTGATAGTAGCCTATTCTTGACTAAGCTCTGATTTCTGAGAGACACAAACAGCAGCGTGGTTGTTTGATTTGCGCTGTGCTCAGTTTACACTCATACAGTAATTTTAGAGGTTTATGTAGCCTATAATTTTGTGCTATCCCCCGGCTTACCTGTTATCCATCAAACACAAGGACTGTGACTGATGAATATTTTTTTCTATTATTTGGTAGAATTTGTTGCAGTGCAACTTTCCCTGCATCAATTGGCACTGTAAGTTTTCCCTCAGTAATTACTTGCCTTATCGCACTCATAGTTAAAGGGTTAGTTCACCCAAAAATGAAAATTGTCATTTATTACTCACTCTCATGTCGTTCTACACCCATAAGACCTTCATTCATCTTCGGAACACAAATTAAGATATTTTTGATAAAATCCGATGGCTCAGTGAGGCCTGCATCGCCAGCAATAACACTCCCTTTTTCAGTGCCCAGAAAGCTACTAAAAACATATTTAAAACAGTTCATGTGACTACAGTGGTTCAACCTTAATATTATAAAGCGACGAGAATACTTTTTGTGCGCCAAAAATAACAAAATAGCGACTTTATTCAACAATATCTAGTGATGGGCGATTTTCAAAACACTGCTTCATGAAGCTTTGAAGTTTTACAAATCTTTTGTTTCGAATCAGTGGTTCGGAGCATGTATCAAACTGCCAAAGTCATGTGTTTTTAGTGGTTTCTGGTCATTGGAAAAAATGAATGTTATTGCTGGCGATGCAGGCCTCACTGAGCCATCGGATTTTATGAAAAATATCTTAATTTGTGTTCCGAAGATGAACGAAGGTCTTACGTGTGTGAAACGACATGAGGGTGAGTAATTAATGACAGAATTTTCATTTTTGGGTGAACTAACCCTTTAAGGTTTGAGTGCCGTCTGCTGTGTTGTGACCAAAAGAGCATGCAAGAGCAGGGGCACACACGCAAAACTGTTAATATAGGCCTGTAAATTATATATAAATATGCTTCCGCTCTCGCGCGCTCTTTCTGCCACAACACAGCAGACTGTGCTCAAACCTTCACTAGGCTACATAGGCTATATATAGTTTTTCTTAGTTTCAAACGCGACCCAAACAAAAAGATATTCATGAAACATTGACCCGATCCCGACCGAAATCCGCGAGTTCTTCAGGACCCGTAGGGCTCGGGTCAGGTAGCAGACCTCTAACATCAGTGCATCACTATAATGTACCATTTCAAATGATGGTGACCGTTAGGATTTCAAGTTTATTCATACATCACGTTTCACAATACACGTCGCTCCAAAGCAGCTTTACAGAAAATGTATGTATTAGGATTTAAATGTCTTTAGACCCTAGTTTACAGAAAATCTATTAAAGCAATTAAAAAATAAAGTATTATGGAATTATTTCCTAGCCTGAGATTGTCATGGAAATAAACTATAAAATATCTAAGTATTAGGGCTCTCAACATTAACTCATTAACGCATGCAGTTATATTCAAAATCTTTAATGCGTTAAGATAATTTAATGCAAATAAATTAATGAAGTGTGCGAAATTGCGTCATTAACGTGATCTTAGAAGTCAGGAGTTTATCACACGTATTTACAATGGCGCAAGCACCTGTAATCCTGGTAGGCTGAAATTTCTGTTCTAACCCTTGAACCCAATTTCGCTTCTCTATTTGCGATCAGATCATTTTAAGTCACTAAACTCTGGGAAAGTTTTCAGTCCATTTATCTAGCAAGTAATTCAAACAATCAGTCCAAAACAGCGCTAATATAAAGAAAAACAAGCTTGTTACATCAGAGATGGCAGAGAGAACAGTGACTCGCAACCAGTTTTCAGTGAATTATTCATTCCAGTGTCTGTTTAGCTTTAAAACACGAGCTCTGTCATATTCTGTCATTGTTTCTGAAGAGCGCGAGCCCTCACGCATCGCGCTGTGTGAAATACAGACTGAACGGAACGTCAAAACATCCCACCGCTGTATGGCCAGATGATTCGCAAACTACGTTTCTCGGCTGGATAAAGCAGCAGCTTCTTGCTAGTAAAGTTTTGATGGATGCAGATTGTAATCAAGGTAAAGTCGATTGCAGTGACGTACAGGAGTCGTACAGTAAGCATGCGTGAGTCCGTTATATTGATGCGCAAACAAACAGTTTGTGTGCTTTCGACGCACTGATCGCAGATTGTATTCATGCACACACATTTCAGTACATTTCATGTTATTTCCACACACATTCAGGATAATGTTTTTATCTGTCATGTGTATGTTGCTGTGTTTAGTAATTCTGAATGGATCCGTGTACTGTAGTAGGCATATATAATGCAGTCAGGTCAAGGTGGTTGGTTTAGGGTTTTTTTGTTTTTGTTTGTTTTGTTTTTCCATGTGGTCCTGTTCTGTATCGCAACTTGACATGTCTAAAACGTAAACAAGCTCTTTGCTGTTGCACTGTACACATACTGTACACTGAATTCTAAAAAGTTTTGTTCTGTAAGGTTTTTTTTTTTCTTTTTTCTCCATGTGTGCATAAATTGAATTGACTCATTCATCTTATATGAATGAGTCCACATAAGATGATATAAGTCCAAATGAACTTGTATTGTTTGGTTATTAGATGGTTATTTGGTTATTAGATGTTCTTTTTGAGTCTCATAGTGTCCTTTTTTGGAAAAACACCTAAATTTACCTTGAAAAAAGCTTGCAGAAAAGTTTTGTGAGAATCATCCTTCAATCTGATACTTTACTTTGCTAGATATAGAAAATGACGACAAAATAAATGTTTAACAAGATAAATGAAGTATGCTTAATTTCGTGCCAAGTGTGCGATTAATCGCACAAAAGGGTGCGATTAATCGCGATTAAATATTTTAATATATTGACAGCCCTACTAACTATTCTATAATCTTAATTTTTTATTCTCAGCTGTAAAATAGTACTAATGAGGCTGTACATTTTTATGTTTCAGAGAAAGACAAAGAGGAGGACATGGAGACCACAGAGGAAGGGAAGGAGAGTGAGGAGGAGCAGGAGGAAGGAAAGAAAAAGCTTGAGTTGGATATCGGAGAGGGCAATATTGCCACTGCTGCCGCTGCTGCTCTGGCCTCTGCTGCCACCAAGGCAAAGGTAATGCATCCCAGAGACTGAGACTGGGTTTAATGTTTAGCAATTCTTTAACTTCCTCTGTTGGCTCCAGCGCAAACTGTGTGCTTTGTGCAGCTGTCTCCAATCAAAGTGTTTTTTATCACCCTGGTGGTTAACTTGATTTCATGCGCTGTCTCTTACTCTTACTTTTTTTTTTTTTTTTTTTTTTGTGTGTCTCTCAGCACCTGGCTGCAGTGGAAGAGAGGAAGATCAAATCTCTTGTGGCTCTGCTGGTAGAAACTCAGATGAAGAAGCTGGAGATCAAACTCCGACACTTTGAGGAGCTGGAGACCATCATGGACCGTGAGAAGGAAGCCGTAAGTATTGCTGATTATTTGGGTGAATCTAGAGTGTCAAAAGTGTCACTCCAAAATCAGAAATAATAAATTTTATTTTGAATTAAAAAAAAAAAAATGAATTTAACAATTAAGATTTTTTTTTTTTTTTTTTGCCTTTTTTCATGACAATTAAGTGCATCTCTCCCCCAGTTCCCCTTAAAAATTTACTGTATTAAAAATTATACATTATGGTTGAATTGGCATTTATTTCTATCTATCGGTCGGTCTGTCTGCACCATAAATTATGACTGACGCTTTGTTGCAACTAACTCCTCTGCTAAATATAGTCAGTACATTTGTAACTTTTTCCCTCCAATGTGAAGCATCGTTGCAGAAGCTTTTAATTAGTTGAACTATGAAGCTGTGATTTACACTCCCTTTTACACATTATTTTGATAGTTTTATGTAGGAAAAGAGCATTCTGGGAGATATATTTACAACCACCAATTTGCAATAGAGTGTGATTTGCAAAGCAAGCAGAGTTGGTGGAAATTAAAACTCCTTTCTGTTGCTGCTTATAGAGTTCACGCATCCTCTGAATTATGCTGTACATTGTTCATTTTTGTCGTGTAGTCTTGTGTCTGCACACCAGAGGCACTCTCCACAAGAGACTTGAAGATCTCTGCAAAATGCTTTAGCAAATGTAGCTGAAGATAGTAACCCAATTTAGCTGCTGTAAATAGTGCATGAAGGATGTGTCTTTATATAGCCCAGCCCAGTGGTACTTTATTTCCTTGTAGCATTCATAAATTCACTGAATATACTTCTGATTTCAGTTAAAAATCATGTTGGTGACTTTTTTTGCCTATGCAAGCACCACTCACTGTTTCTTCAAAAAAAAATCTTCAGTGTTTTCTTTTCAGTTTTTATACATTTTATTTTTATAATAAATAAATACATTAATTTATGTAAAAATTAAACCATCTAAATTCAGGTAGTAATTTAAGTGGATTTTTTTTTTTTTGCCATTTGAAATGCTAATTTTTTTTGTAGCTTGTTTCATGCACCTCATGACTAGAACACAGTTAGATTCTATGATGGACATAACTAGATGGCAAATTTTCAGTTTTCAGTCAGATCCTCATCTTACACCAGTAGCTCTCTACTCTTTTATTTGGCATTATGCTTACATTTATATCAACCAGATGTAGATATGCCAGATGTTAGCTACACTACTCAAACAAATAGATCCGATTAGAGTGTTTGCAAAATAAGTGCAGCATTCCATTCTAATGATTGGATCTGAAAAACGAATTGAAATTGTCTGCCGTGCGAGTAAACCCTCAGAAATCAATTTAAACTTTCCCTCATGTGCCATCAAGCTGTGAGTTGAATTTACAGGAGTTGTTCTCTTTTTAGCTGGAGCTCCAGAGGCAGCAGCTTTTGACAGAGCGACAGGCGTTCCACATGGAGCAGCTGAAGTACGCAGAGATGAAGGCTCGTCAGCAGATGGAGCAGCAGGCAGCCGCACAGCAGAACACAGGAGGACATCATGGACCTCCTCCACACGGCCCACCTCCAGGCATGCACCCTGGACACCCAGGACATCCCGGGCACCCCGGCCCCGGATATCCCCCCATGCACCACGCCATGGGTCCCCACCATGCCCCTCAGACAGGTCAGAACTCACCTTCATCTTCTAATATTAGTGTTGTCACAGTACTGGAATTTCCAACTTCGATATAGTAACTTGAAAAATATCGATATTTGATACCATTTTAGATACCACAGGGGACAACTGTCATATATACAGTCAGTAATAAAATAAGAACAAATAAACAAATTGCAAAGCACTATAACGCGTAGTATGTCATGTCATTGTGTAGAACGTCATGGCATTGTGTACTACGTTGCAGAAGTTAATGCTTTTTGGACATACGACGAATGCGTATGGCTGTTGCGCTGGAAGCTCCTTATTTTACTTAATAAAGTTTTAAATAAGGATATTTGTCTTACACAAATGCATCGATTCGCTTCAGAAGGCCTTTATTAACCCCCTGGAGTCGTATGAAATCACTTTTTTTTTTTTTTTTTTTTTTTTTTTTTTTTTTTTAAATGGATGAGTTCATTTTTTTTTGTCTTCAAAATCTGGGCAGCCATTCACAACCATTATAAACCTTGGAGGACTAAGGATATATTTTTTTTAAATGTATGTCTGATTGTGTTCATCTCAAAGAAAATAGTCATACACCTAGGATGGCTTAAGGGTGAGTACATCATGGGATAATTTTTATTTTTGGGTGAACTATCCCTTTAAGCATGAAAACTAAGTCAATTTGGCGGCTTATATATAGATCAGTGGTGCGCGTGCTTTTGGTGTAAACGTGAAACCTGCTGGAATGACCAAAATTATGGGCAATAAAAGCACAGTTTAACCGGAGCGAATAAAAGGAGTGAGTGAGAGGAGGCGGGTGTGTGTCAGTTCGCCATCGGAGAGAAGAGAGAGTGAGAATGGCAGCTGGTATCTTTGTATCATTACTGCAGAAAAGGAGTATTGGAACCATTTCAGTTACATTAGTATCAATACACATCGAAATATCGATATTTTGACAACACTATCTGATATATGATGTAATCATGTAATCTCTAGTATTTAGCTGGAAATATGGCTACATAATAGCAATTTTAGATATCAGTGAAATTTCAATCCTCAATACCAATTCGGTCTCAAAACACATGCACAGAAATCCTCCTGGGGAACAACACAAGTTCTCTTTTTCATCTTGATGCCCAGTAGACGGCATTTTATGACAGTCACATTACATGATTTGACTGATTTGGATGTTAAATTTGGGCTTTTAAGGAGGGGCGCAAGCACACTGCTGTAAAGGAACGGCACAATTAATAGTTTTATCTCGATTAATCAACTAAAACTCAATCACACAGCCCTAATTAATCTCAAAGCAGTTTTGTAGCACACCAATATATCTCTCTTCAAGTGTCTTTTGTTGCTTCATACAGGACCAATGGTTGGACCAGGCCAGCCCATGCCAGGTCAACCAATGCCAGGCCGAATGATGCCTGGACCTCCCCCAGTTGGACCCCCACAAAGTGGCATGCCACCCATGATGGGACCTCGACACCCTGGACCACCCAACGGCATGTGTGAGTATCCATTCTATCACTAGATCCTGTCCTCTTGTTCCTCTGTATGGCACATTTGTCCTGGGGTGTATATAGTTTTTGTTCAGGCTGCGTTTTTGAAACTGCATCATTTTCTCCTTCTAGACCCAGGTCCTCCTCCTCCAACCGCACAGCCTGATGGGATGCCCCCTGGCCCAGTGGGACCTCCTGCACCTGCGCCCCCTCCTCGTGCTGCTGAAAATTAAATATTCCCCCCCGTCCCCACACACATGTACACATCCACACGCAGATACACATGCGCATTCAACTTAAATCCAGATTAATCCGGGATACCCGCAGACCTGCTGTCGTCGCCCTCTGTAGATTTGCCTTGCTGATGGGTGGGTCATCTCTAAATCCTCTCTTTCCCCCGATCAGGCTAAGCACTCGCCGCCTCACCTGTAAACATTCACACGCTCAGGGCACAAAGTCAAGAGTGCCGTCGTTCCGGTGTCTCTTGGCTAGTAATAGCACTGGCTTCTGTTCTTTATCTCTCCTCTGTGTTTGTTTTAGAGTGCGTGCTGCAGGCTCCTGCGTTTGAGGAACATCGCTGCTGGCGTCCGGCTCCTCCCTATAATGTGACCGATAGAATCATATGTGTATATTGTGCTAATCCACTTAAGCTAATTTCTCCGAGTTCGAAATCACACTGTAGCTACGAGCCGTCTCCTTCACAGTCCTGTGGCACGCAGATAACCTTTCCACTGCCTTACGCGTTTGTGGTGCAGTATCCATTTCAGCAGGGTTCCCGGTGGCTTCCTTGAGCTTCCTTTTAATATTTACATCCTCATCTAGCTGATAATCTACCTCGCCGGTGAAATTGTACTTAATCTGTGCACAGTGTGTAAAGCAGACTTGCTTTATGGTGCTCTGCTTGGTCAGTCACGCTGTAAGATAGTTTCAAACGGAGATCGTAACTCACACCGACCGAGTGCTCCACTGTCCTAAACGTGCCCCGAGAACGAGAGCACACCAAACTGCTGTTTTTAGAGATGTACCCACACATGCATTAACCTTTTTTTTGCTTCAAATACTGTTCAAATGTAGAAACACAAAAATACACAATGAAAACCTCCGTTTTTGTTCTCTTGGAGAATGCTAATGGAGGTGTATATATGGTATCACACTGAAGTGATGGAGGAACTTTGCTTATCTTAGGTGTAGCTGGCCTTTTGTGCTCCTCCCTTAGGTGCTGACAGAGTAGCTGCCCTGCCTCGCTCTACCTCTCTCACTTTACTACCTCTCTTCTCTCCTTCTCTCTTCCTGTTTTGGCTGTTCTCTCTCTTTTTTCTTTGTGTGTGCCCATGTGACTGCTGCATTACTGCTGTGTGGAGGCTGTCGTCCTCCTCCTCCTCAGGTGAACCAAGCCCTGACTTCAACATGGCCCGCCCCGCTACACTACACACACACACACACACACACACACACACACACACACGCACACGCACACACACGCTGATAGACGTCTTTCCTCTTCCAAAAATTTCCAGGCTGTATATCACAGGAAAACGGGGTGTAACCCTGCCCTCCCGATCTCCATATATATCTTTTATTGCTTTTTATTTTATGGTAATGTATTTTTAAGAAAATAAAGTTTGTGTAGACTCAGTTATCGCTGTTCTTGGAAGTTTGTAGCCTTCTCTTTTCATTTTTACCCGGCACATTGATACTGAGACCTGAACACTGTCTAAATAAAGTGGGTTTTTGTTTTTGTAAGACTGCTTTGTTTCAGTTCTAGCAATTTTAGGTTATTCACCTGTTATGATATGTAGTTTGATTATTAAGTGTATGAATCTGATAAAAACAGGCTTTTGACCTTGAAATCAGGGGGGGGAAATTCTTGCATTTAAAAAGTCTATTTTTAGGACCATTTATATATATTTTTTTTTTTTTGCATTGTGATGTGTTCATGGCTTTATTCCTATTTTAAGTCTAATAACTGTAATACAGCTATTAAATGCATTAATTTAAATGTACTATTTTTGAGCAGATTTTCAATCCTTGTGATTGGTTCAGTAGTGGGTTTATACAATTGCTCATCATTTGCTCTAAATGCACTTTGGCAAATCCTGCTCTGTGAGGGGAAAAACATGCAGGAATTATAACAGCCTCATGTAATGTAATCTCTAACCCGTATAATCCGGCATGTGGAGGGCTGGAGCGTGTTAGACTATGCCCGATAAGATGGCTGTGCTGTGTCTTTTTTTTTTTTATTTTTTTTTTTTATAAATATAAATCATAATGATTTTTCTAAAGATTGCCACTTTAAAATAATTTACCCACTTGAGGATGTGCATTAGTGGTTTTACCCCACAGGAATGGAAAGTTTACAATGACTAAATTTAGTGTAGCTTTTTTTGTTTAACCCGCAGAAATGGCAACATGAGATTGCTTTAACCCTCTGGTATTGTTCTTTTGGGGGTCACACTTGTTTTGTTTTTTTTTGTTTTTTTTTTAAATGTTGGATTGAAGTGTCAGTTTTTGCATCAATTTTACTACAATCAAACCTGAACACAGAGAAGGACATTGTTACACAACATCAAAATGTTTGTTTTGCACTCTTGATATTTTAGTGTCATCAACAATGCAAAAAAAGTACATAGCAATGAAGGGGTCTTCATTGCTGTTTTTTTTTTTTTTTTTTTTTTTTTTTTTCTGCATTGTGGCTGATTTGTAGTTGTGTACACAATTCTCTTTTCGTATTTTTCCGTATTTCCCATTCATTTCCAATGGTGGTAATGAACAACACAAGTGTGACCCCCCCCTTTTTTTTTTTTTTTTTTTTTTTGACATTTTAGCTTTCAAATCGTCCACAATTTTTTTTTTTTTTTTTCTTTTTGTGGTCACATAGCGACTGCCATAAGTCATTGAATTTCGTACCATTCTAAAAAAAAAAAAAAAGTAGTTTTAAAAAACATTTCAAGACTTTTTTGGGGGGGTCTAAAATGACCGAACAACAGCAGAGGGTTAATAGTTGTTTAAATTTTTTTTTTTTTTTTTTTTTTTTATAATTTATATATTTCATTAGACTAATTGTAGCCTGTTTGCAGTTGTTACGTAACAATTTAGCACAATAATACAAGTGTTTTTATACATGCTTCTATCTGACATGATTCTGTTTGGATAATCTGATTTTGGTGGCAGTTTCAAAGGTTTTAATACATTTTCCTTGATCTGGAAAAAGTCGTTTTAAAACAAAAATCATTTTTGGAGACCCTTGGGCTGAGAACTGCAATTATATTGATTTGAATTTGTGATCTTGGGTTCAGAACAACTATTTTCACATGTATGGAGAATTTGTCATTTATTTTATCCATTATCCATTTTGAATGTGAGATTCTAGTTTTTGTTTTTTTGTTTGTTTGTTTTTTTTTTTATAAAAAAGGGAGGATGATAATTCTCAGATGCCACCTAATATTGTTTCAAATGAAAAGGTGATGATTTAAGATATTTTCTCATATATAGATTGGGTTTTATCACCTTGGTGTTTGAGCACCTCACTGCCTCCATGTGGAACATTTACAGCTGTTATTTACGTTTGGTGGAATGATACCAGATGAGGCCCAGTCATAAAATTGTGCTTGAGGCGTACTTAAACGCCCAGTGATTTTGGGAGATATCAAACACCTCCTCCACTCAGATACAGACTGGTCTTGCAGCCCTCTTTGAGAACCCTTATGCTTTGGTAAAGATGAGCTCAAGGCACAGATTTCCCTATTTGTTGTGAAAAGGTGTGGCTCCTTCATTAGTTTTCACTTTCATTTCTTTCATACTGGATGCCTGAATGAGAATAAATGGTGGGGAATGGTGTTTTAAAAAATGTTAGAGCTTATTACAAGTGTTCAGATTAGTGATAGACTGATTAATTGGTCAATATCTGGCCACTGTGAGATTATCAGCTTGCTGGATTGTTACTGGAGAAATGGCCATTTTGCTTAGTTTCAGATTCATTCAGCTTAGTTTGTGTGTGTGTGTGTATGTATGTATATGTGTATATATATGTGTGTGTGTGTATGTGTGTATATATATATATATATATATATATATATATATATATATATATATATATATATATATATATATATATATATATATATATATAATTATAATTATAAAAGGTTGGGGTAGGTAAATTTTAATGTTTTTGAAAGAAGTATCTTATGCTCACCAAGGCTGCATTTATTTTAACAAAAATACAATAAAAACAGGAATATTATTACAATTTAACATAACTCTTTTCTATTTTAATATATTTTAAAATATAATTTATTCCTGTGATGCAAAGCTGAATTTTCAGCATCATTACTCCAGTCTTCAGTGTCACATGATCCTTCAGAAATCAGTCTAATTTGATGATTTGATGCTCAAGAAACATTTATTATCAGTGTTGAAAACCGTTGGGCTGCTTAATATTTTTGTGGAAACTGTAAAACGTTTTTTCCAAAAATGAAAATTCTGTCATCATTTACTCAACCTCAAGTTGTTCCAAACCTGTATGAATTTCTTTCTTCTGCCGAACACAAAAGAAGATATTTTGAAGAATGTTAGTAACCAAACAGTGGATGGACCCCACTGACCGTATAGAAAAAATACTATGGAAGTCAATGGGGTCCATCCACTGTTTGGTTACATTATTCTTCAAAATGTCTTCTGTGTTAAGCAGAAGAAAGAAATTAAATGAGTAAATGATGACAGAATTTTCATTTTTGGGTCAAATTTTATGTTGGCTTTAAATTGTATTACATATATAACCCCCCCAGATTTCTAGATAACATATCAATCCCATATTGGTTGACCACTCATTCAGATGTTTAAAAAACACATTTTATTGAGCTTCAGCAGCCCTGTCATCGCCGATGAAAAGATGAGGTCACTCCATAGCCGCTCAGGCGAACTTGTCACTTCATTTCTCTCTCATCGTCTTCCTCTTTTCAACCCATTTCCTTTCCCCAATTTTTTAGCAGGTTTCCTCGTCTTCTATGACTTCATTTTCCGCCCTGGTTCTTTTCTTCTCTCTCTCCATCTCTCTCCCTCACATCTTCTTGCTTGTGTGTTCTTCCATCAGTCTTCATCCTTCACCACCGTAACCATGGTGGCAGATCCAGAGATGTGTGAATAAAAAAAAAAGAGGGTGCTCTGCTCAATGCCACAGGCTGTGTCGCTGCACGGAAGGAACGAGGACAGCTTGGCTAAGCCCATATTCGGCTAGTCACGTTTATGTTCAAATAATGCTATGATTTGTTCCTGGAAGCTTATGGGGTTGATTCCCAGGAAACGTAAATGCTGTACACCTTGAATGCCTCCAGATTTTGATCAAACCTGCCTGGTTTACAGTTACAGCTAGTACAGAAGGCTAAATGTACGGTATGTTCTTCAATGTCTTCTGTATTTCAAATTGATTGCTTTGCGTTACTCCCTGTGGAACTGCAAAAACCCCAATTGTAAAGACTTTGAATTAAAACAACAAATATTGACAGCCTGTGTGTGATGTGCAGATGGTTCGATCTCTTGGGCTGCCAGAAACAGTTGGCGCCTGTGCGTTCTCAATCGAATATAAAGGATACTTCCCTTGTATTCCAAGCACCATCGTTTCTGTGCGATACGTGCTTGATGGAGGCATTTAAGCATTTCATGTTTGTGCACCCGCACTATCTCTGAGGACGTTTCCATGGTAACAGGTCTCATGGTTCTGCATGAAGAGTAGCTGGCGAGGAGGGGCTGTTTTGTGCTTTAAAGATTGAATGTTAAAGCAAGGGCTCCGGTGAATCTAACGCCGGAGACTCCATTACCGGGAGAATTGCTGTCTGAGACGGTAGCCGCCCTCTCTAGTCACTGCGACTGTATTTGTAACGCAAAATTAATTGCCCCCTAATCAGCATTCCTTGTGTTGAGTTCCATCTGCATGACTTAAAATATTCAGCTTGAGGTTCATTGAGTTCACATTCGAGTCAGCTTGAGGTTCATTGAGTTCACATTTGAGTCACTCTTTGGTCTTGATCTCAGCTCCATTCTGAGAGACTTGAGTAGGTTTATTCACTGATTCAGAGAAGTAAGCATAGATGTCTAGCCTTTCAGATTGAAAAGAGTAAAACTGGGACTGCGCCACCACAGGCTGTCAACAACCTCTCAATTAGGCACCTTCTGTGTTTGTGCCATGGGCATTTGGCATCCCGCTTGCTTGTGCAGTAATGTCTGCCGCAAAAATAGATGGAGAACTTTGGGCGTTGAAATCCCAGTATGGTTTAACGTTTCAATTCTGCAAAAATCTGGAATTTTTGCTCCATCTGATATTGGGTGTGCACATGACTCAATGATTGAGATTTGTTTACTTTTATTTTCACGGGGTCAATTGTAATGTCTTATGGTTCAATCTTTGCAGATTTGAACCACCAACCTTACAGTTAGCAGCCATAAGCTGTAACTATTACACTCCATCAACCATCATGTCTAGTAGTTTAATAGAGCACTTAGGGAACCAATTATTGTGTGCATGAAAGCGTGCTAATTAATTGTTTTATTCGTTTTACTAAACATCAGATTCTACAGCATAAGCATCTCTTAGCCACTAGCTCTGGAGCATCCATGCGATTTAGTAATGCTACTCGACAAAAGTTGACGTTCATTGGAAAATGTTGGAGTTTAAGGCAAATTTGGCATGTATGGTCATGTGATTTTAACATGGTGGCCAACATAAGAGGGTAACCTGCATTATGTAGTCTAAAATTGCTTTTCTAGGCCACTGACATAACTGAACCCTACTGAGCTCACTTTTTGTTTCTTTAGTTGTAAAGGAGAGTGTAAGTAGAAAAAATAGCTTACCTTAAAAGGATTAGTTCACTTTCAAATGAAAATTACCCCAAGCTTTACTCGCCCTCAAGCCTTCCTAGATGTATATGACTCACTCTCTTTTTTCCGAGGAACACAGTCGTAGAAATATTAATAAATATCCTGACACATCCGAGCTTTATAATGGCAGTGAGCGGGATCAACAAGTATGAGCTGAAGAAAGTGCTTCCATCCACATCCATCCATCATAAACATGCACTCCACACAGCTCTGTGGGGTTAATAAAGGCCTCCTGAAGCGAAGCGATGCGTTTGTGTAAAAAAAAAAAAAAAAAATCCATATTTAACAAGTTATGAAGTAAAATATATAGCTTCCACCAGACTGCTTTCCGTATTCAATGTACGAAGAAAGTGTAAACCAGCTCATACTCGTTGGTCCCGTTCACCACCATTATAGAGCTCGGATGCGTCAGGATATTTATAAAAATATCTCCGATTGTGTTCATCAGAAAGAAGAAAGTCATATACACCTAGGATGGCTTGAGGGTGAGTAAAGCTTAGGGTAATTTTCATTTAAGAGTGAACTAATCCTTTAAGGTACAATTCCTAGTCTCAACTTTCTATATGAGCCATGCTGGGGTACGCTTCCCAAAAGCATCGTTAGCCAATTACGGACGCAATTTCCGTTGATCTCTGTTGGTAACAATGGAACTTGCGACCATAGTTGCTTTTGGAAAACGCAACCCTGGATGACTTAATTTTTTAGGCCAACCCATTATTTGAACTTGTTTCACCCCCCCCCCCCCAAAAAAAAAGACAGCAAAACGATATCTCTACTTGTTTTCCAAATAATTCAGAAAGCTACGCCATCTCTGATTGAAAGCATAGGTGGAGTCCGTAAGTTTTGCCAGCATTCGTTCATATGATGCATTAGAAGTCATAAGCTCAATCCAATCCTTTGAAAGAGGGAGTGTCTGAGTTCTTCCAATTTTGCAGCACCACTCTGGCAGCCGTAATGCATCCAACAACAGCTAGACCAGCCTACGCTTTAGATATTTCCTTCCGTAGAACAGTTATGTCTCCAAGAAGACAAAATCTTGGAGAGCAAGGTATAGGCTGCTCCATCCACTTCTCAATGGTCTGAATAACTCTTGTCCAAAATGGAGCCACCAAATGACAGTCCCACATTAAGTGCTGTGAAGCTTATCTTGACAAATAAAACAACTTTTTATTAATTTTGAAGCCTAAATACAATGGCCAGAGTTAAAAAGCTAAATTTAAACTACAAACAAACTACACGGATACACAACTTTAACATCACCACCACTAATCTTCCCACAGCTCTTTCAATCTTTATTTAAAATATACAAGTTGGAAAGTTCAAATTATACTAGTTTGCAATAGTGCAAGTATAAACACAATGAGGCTGTAAAAAAAAAAAAAAAACTCTGCAAGACAGTGGTCCTCCATTCTGTCTCAGTTGCTTGAGTCACACTGCCAGATGAAACAATACAATAATTATAGCCAAAGAGATCTTCCAGTGTTAAAATGGTTTTTGGAAGCATCTCTTGACCGGAAGTGTTAGATATTGTACCCTTGTAGTTTTGCTCAATGGTTCAAAATACCAGACATTGATAAGCTTGTGATGGTCTGTTTTTGTTTATGACTCATTGTAGTTTAGTTTCCCAACTCACAGCCTGAGTCATGCTCTGTGAACACGTCATGCTCCTCCCAGAAAAACACATTTCTTTCATTTTTGATGGGTGAAAGCAAGAACATGACACCCTCTCAGCTAAAGAAGATTCTGGGATTGAGTAATGTTTTCCTGGAGAGGTTCCTTTGCCCTGAAGTTCTGTGCTGGACACGTGAGAAGTACAGGTGTGACCTCCAGCCTGCCTGCAGAAATGACATCCAATGCCACGCTTCCAGCAGGAGATTGAACTCGTGCCGCAGTGTTTAAGTGTAAAGGTAAGTGTGATGTCTTTCTTTTTAACTCGTCCTGTTAATTCACCATGTTTCATGGCCACTTTTCTCTTGAATTACCCTGTTGCTCTGAGTTGCATGTTGGTGTAAATCTGTTTTTGGTTATTTCTTGCATGTAGGGAAATCAGGCAAACAAAGTGATGGACTGACTTCATTCCACACATCTGGAGCACTAAAGGTCAACCATATTCCTTAATAAAATACATTTAAGTAATCCTATCCAGATACCACACTGTTCTCTGATGGCATTTCCAAGAGTCACTTGCATAAATTTCATAAGGACCCAGAGCCGGGAACCAGCTGTTGGCATGTCTGGAAGCCACTAAACCAGTAGTCTTTCAATATTTATTACAATTACTCTGTGTTCCTTTCACATGGGTTTCTTGTGGATGTGACAGGTTGTTGATTGGTGAGCTCCAGTGCGGGTGTTGGAGGAACTCATTAAAAATGGAAGCTGTGAAAGTAGGCCAGCGGTTTACTGATGTGGAGGCAATGGATAAAGAGAAAGGAAAGCAGTTCCCAGTTCTCCCTCACCTATCCCATGTCATTGTCTTCTCTTGGTCCATTCTCTGCATGAAGAGGTTGGTATCTCTCTTTTCCCAATTACAACTAATCCAGTAAAACAATATCTCATACAAACGACTTGCACTGTTGAGAGTGAGAAATAAAGCCTACTCTATTTGAGTGCTTTGAGACAACAGGAGAATAGTCACTGCATTATTTATCACTGCTCTAAGTTATCCAAATATTGAAGCCAGTTTCTTCTGTTTTTGAAGCTGATGAATTAAGTTTAGTTCTGGGTCTGCCAAAGGTCAAATTTTGTTGGGTAAATTCCATCAAGAAAAAGGGCTACTTACCATTTCTGTTTCCTTGAAAGCGTTAGTTCACCCAAAAATGAAAATTCTGTCATTTATTACTCACTCATGTCGTTCCACACCCGTAAGACCTTCATTCATCTTCAGAACACAAATTAAGATATTTTTGATAAAATCCGATGGCTCAGTGTGGCCTCCATTGCCAGCAAGATAATTAACACTTTCAGATGCCCAGAAAGATACTTAAGATGTATTTAAAACAGTTCATGTGACTACAGTGGTTCAACCTTAATGTTATGAAGCGACGAGAATACTAAAGTTCAAAAAAATGAAATAACGACTTTATTCAACAATATCTAGTGATGGGCGATTTCAAAACACTGCTTCATGAAGCTTCGAAGCTTTACGAATCGTTTGTTTCGAATCAGTGGTTCGGAGTGTGTATCAAACTGCCAAAGTCACGCCCCCCAGTGGTGAACCATTGAAATTTCGAAACACTTATGATGTAACGAAGCCTCGTTGACTGAAATCACGTGACTTTGGCATTTTGATACACGCTCCGAACCACTGATTAGAAAAATGATTTGTAAAGCAGTGTTTTGAAATCACCCATCACTAGATACAGTTAAATAAAGTCGTTATTTTGTTTTTTTGGCGCACAAAAAGTATTCTAGTCGCTTCATAACATTAAGGTTGAACCACTGTAGTCACATGATCTGTTTTAAATATGTCTTTAGTAGCTTTCTAGGCATTTGAAAGTGTTAATTGTCTTGCTGGCAATGAATGCCTCACTGAGCCATCAGACTTTATCAAAAATATCTTAAATTGTGTTCTGAAGATGAACGAAGGTCTTACGGGTGTGGAACGACATGAGGGTGAGTAATTAATGACAGAATTTTCATTTTTGGGTAAACTAAACTTTTAAATGAATTTTCTTGGTTCAATACAGCATCTATGAAATGCTGGTCATGGTGATTTTGCCAAGTAAGACATGTTCCTGGATCAACATATTTTGTTGATCCTGGAACAACATTCCTGTCCAAAAATGTAGTCCTAACTAACTCTATCCCTACCTCTAAACCTAACCCTACCCATACCTTATCCCTAAAAAGAGGGAAATGGTGGGTGAATAACACTGATGTAGAAGCACCTAACCCTGCATGTAAGCCTAAACTTGACATAAACTGATTGGTTTCTGATTGGAATGATGTTCCAGGATCAACAAAGATGTTGTACTTGGTGAAATCACATTCACCATGAAATGCTGTCGATGAAAAATAACTTCAGTAGAACATGGTGTTAGCAACGGCAACGTAATTGATTTGATTCATGATGAAACTGATGAAAACTGTATACCATGAATGCAGACAGTGTATGTCTCTTGCCGAATACATCAATGTAAATGTAAGGGCCGGTTTCCCCGAAATGCGCTTCTGCATTTTAAAAGGCAAGATACAGGGCATTGGAATGAGGAAAAAAAACGGGAGGTCTTGATGCATTTTAACTTGAGCACAGAGTTCAGAAAGCTGTTATTTTTGCAAGGCATTGAAAAAGACGCAAGATGCGAACGCAATGGTTAAAGACGTCAGTTTAGGGTGAGTTTACATAGAAAAACAATGGAAAGGCAATGCAGTGTAATGCAAAAAAACAAAACAAAAAACCCCACATGATTAAGATATGGCAGGAAGGCAGTAGATTTAAAAGAATGCCTTGTCCCTGATGGTGGGACTAATGGATTTGCCCCAGTAAAAAGAAATATGAATAAGCCAGAGTTTAAGACTTAGCTCATTATTACAACAATGTGAACACTGGGGAAACATGCTTAAAGCTCTAAGCTGCCATTTTGATTTACATTTGCTTCCTTATGGATTAAGTAAGTGCCGTTAGCAAGGTTTTATTATTGATTTATACTTACTAATTGGGGAAAAAAAACTTGACACAATTGCCAGAGCAGACCAAAACATTAATGAACACAAGTGAAGTGAACTTATTTGACCATCCTCATTTCCTGACTATTATAATCTGCGTATGGCAAGGCTGAATGCCCTTTAGCCGAACAAAAAGTGACAAACATGCCATTGTGCTTTGATTGTCTCATTACCTTCATTCTCTTTGTTTCCAATTATCTGAACCCTTCATTAGAAGCTTTAGTGTGTTACATAACAATGGACTTCATTGTTTTCTCGGCCATTTTGTGACTTAGTGAGAGTTAATATAGGCATCTGTTTAGCTGCGTGGGCCATTGCTGGCAACCAGACTGCACCGCGCAGGACGAAAAGATCTGTTTAATTTGTTTCGTGGTATTTGTATATGGAAAAACGACTGTGTATTTTTTGGTTTAATGTACATACGGCCTGTGCTGTTGGCATTTTGCAGCAATTAAACCTCGTTTTGCTCTTCCCGTATTCGTCCTTAACATTTTGCCAACTAGTAACAGAACGCAGCACTGCTTAACACTAGCACTGTTGAAATTGGACTGCAATATTCCTACAGTCCAATATTGAGATTCCACTCTCCAATGTTCTGCCAAGTGTCTATTCAGTAAACGGTCTGTGTACCATGTGCCATGATTAGCTTGCAGTGTGTACCGTGTTCTATTCCTATTCAAGTGTCTTTATTTGTTCTAAAGTCTGCGGTAGGAGCATCATAACAGCCTCTTTCTCTCGCTGTCTCTCTTATATTTGATGTCCATTCCGGTTGTCACCTCTCCTGCCAGCATCTTTGGTTTGATGCCACAGCTAAAGCACACTTGGCCTGCCTGTATCAGCCTGTTCCCATTGCTGTTGAGTCTGACATCTGGATCTGACAGGTTTCTGATTGGTTGTTATGATTCATATGAACCATATGTTGTCCTTGCTGGTCTGTCATCTTTTGTTCTCTTCAAGCTATTCCCAGAAGGAATTTGTGTCTTGACTAAACATTTGTACCTTAAAAAAGTCCAATTTTTTCAATTTGTCATTTACGCTTTTATGTAAACGCTTTGTTCTTATTGAGCCCAACTCTGTCTTTGACTGTCTGCATATCATTTTGTAGGTGTAGTCAATATCTGATATATCTACATTTGATGCCATAGTAATGACTAAAGCGTCAGCATGACGCCAAGAGGCTTTCTTCCGCAACAGTTGAGAGTGGCTGTCAGTATGGCACGAGCGGACAGAAATATGGATTTTTTTACATTATAATATTTATAATATTTTACATATTGTTGCATATACTGCATTTAAAACCATCCACTTTTTCACTATTGAATACATAGCAAATTTCTTACAGTTTACAGTTTAAATTATATAAAAAAAGAGAGCAAAAAATAATGCATTTGAACACAGCTGTAGACACTAATCCGAAAGGACTATTTTGATAGAAATGTGTTTCCAAATTTTTAATTGGATTTAAAAAAAAAAAAAAATGTGTGCACACTGAGCAAAATAGTGGCAACATTATCAATATGTGCTGTTTCTGTGGTTCAAACAGTCAGTTCATATATATATATACAGTGCTGCTTGAAAGTTTGTGAACCCCTTGCAGAATCTGTGAAAATATGAATAATTTTAACAAAATAAGAGGGATCATACAATATGCATGTTATTTTTTATTTAGTACTGTCCTGAGTAAGATATTTAAAAAGAAAAAAAAAAATCTTTAGTTAAACTGCCCAATATTCTTCAAAAAACTCCTCCAGGTCCCAAAAATTCTTCAGTTTTCCAGCATCTTTTGTGTATTTGAACTATTTCCAGCAATGACTGTATGATTTTGAGATCCATCTTTTCACACTGAGGACAACTGAGGGACTCAAACACAACTATTAAAAAAGGTTCAAACATTCACTGATGCTCCAGAAGGAAACACGATGCATTAAGAGCCGGGGGGTGAAAACCTTTTGAATTTGAAGATCAAGGAATATTGCACTTAATTTGTCTTCTGGCAAACATTTAAGTGTCTTCTGTTGCTTCCGAATGGCAGTATTAAATCAAAAAAAAAAAAAAAAGATATTTAAACAAAATAAGAAAAATTTGGACATCTTTATCCTGTTCAAAAGTTTTCACCCCCAGCTCTTAATGCATCGTGTTTCATACATCGTGCTCAGAACAAACAAGCGACTCATGAACAACCATCACAAAACATAAAAACAGTCGTGGATCATCCAGGTAACCACACACAGTATTAAATCAATGGTTCATAAACTTTTGAATGGGGTCATATTTGTAAATTCAGCTATTTCTTTTGTCTTGTGGACCTTATGTAAACATCATTTATGTAAAATATCTTACTCAGGACAGTACTAAATAAAAAAATGACATGCATTTTGTATGATTCCTCTTATTTTGTGAAAAAATATTCACATTTTCACAGATTCTGCAAGTGGTTCACAAACTTTCAAGCAGCACTGTGTATATATGTGTATATAATATATATGTGTGTGTGTGTGTGTATATGTATACATATATATATATATATATAGTGTATGTATACGTGTGTGTGTGTGTATATATATATATATATATATATATATATATATTTGTTTATATATATATTTATATCTGTTTATGTATACATATATATATATATATATATATATAGTGTATGTATACGTGTGTGTGTGTGTGTGTAATTTATGTATTTAAAACATTTGCGTATGCTTATCATTTGAAAGATTGGGGTCAATGTTTTTTTTTTTTTTTTTTTTTTTTTTTTCCATTAAAGAATCCTGAAAACATTTTTTTTTTATTGTAATAATATTCACAATATTACTGTTTTACTGTATTTTTGATCAAATAATTGCTGCCTTGATGAGCAGAAAAGACTTCTTTTAAAACTTACTGACCCCCAAAATATATGTAATGTTCCTTGGGAATTTAACTCTTGACCTTGGCATTGCTAATGCTGTGCAGGGCCACTTTTTGCAGAACACCCTATATTGTTCATTTTGTTTCCATTTTTCTGCTCCGCATATTGGTACATAAATGGAATGGAGTGATTGATCATCATGCTAATCCACACTGCTGTGATTCATGCTTGTCAATAAATGCATGGTACCAGCGATCATGATCCTGTAATCTGTTAATATGGTATTAATGTGTCACCACTCGCACAAGTCAACATGAGTGTGTATGAGATAAACACACTGTCCGCTGTATAGCAGTGGAGCACAGCCGAGAGAGACAGAGCATTCAGGGAGCACAGACGGGGGGATGGGCCACTGCTGATGGTGGGGAGGGGGGCTGCACAAACAGTTTAGTTCTGCTCTGGTTGGCAGCATATAAGCCTGTATGATCCAAGCTCCAGCCTGTCCAGAGCCAGGAATAGCAGCAGTGCGCTAATGGCACTTGAATAAAGGGAAATAAAAGTGCTGAAGAAGGTGTAGGAGAAAAAAGAGGAGGAGCTTAGATCTGTCACATGGCCAGAGGAACTGGATTATAATATATCTTGCATATAGACTGTCTCTTAGTAGTGTGTGAGTTTATATGTGAATGTAAATCTGAGAGAAAGACATCAGGAGAAAGTTTTTACCTGGCAATGAAAACAGACTCCTGAACAAAGTAGTTTGTTTTCATACCTCATACATATAACTGATAATTCTAATTCTTAATACTGGAGGTAATATGATTTTTTTTTTTTTTGATACATTTTTCGAAACCAAAACGTCATTGCCACCATGCAAAGGTGTTGTGGGTGGTTGCCATGATATTGCTATGCAGTTGCTAAAGTGTTCTGAATAGTTGCCTGGATATTGCCGGGTGGTTATTAGAGTGTGGCTTTTAGGACGTTGCTATGTGGTTGCTGGGTGCATCTGGGTGGTTACCAGAGTGTTGCAATGTGGTTGCTAAGGTGTTCTGTGTTGCTTTTAAGGTGTTGCTATGCGGTTGCTGGGTTCATCTGGGTGGTTACTAGAGTGCTGCTACCAGGGTTGTTTAGGTTTTCTAAGTGGCTTTCTTCTTGTTGCTATGTTACATAGTAGCTTGTTATTATGTGGTTGCCAGGGCATTGCAAGGTGTTTACAAGAGTGTTGCTATGCGTTTTCTAAGGTGTTTTGAGTGGCAAGACCAACGCTGCATCAGAAATCATGTACTGTCTGAGTAGGTACTACATTTGAATTTGGATTTACTTGCTCTATATAGTATGAATATGGTTAGTATGAATGAAATTTGGGTGTACTACATCAGCCATTCACTTGAATGGCAGTCGCTTCACTTCCATTCATAAATCCCCTCCCATCGCCTCACGAGATAGTAAAGTGTCCATCAAATGCACACTTCAGAATCTTGGTAGAAGTAGTAGGTCGTCCAGGGACTTTTCGCCTACTGTTTTTCAAATACTATGTATTTGGACACACTACTCTTTTGGCACACTGTTTTTCACATAATATATAGTAGGGAAGTGAAATGATTTCGGACACAGCGCTAGTAAGCCACACGTCCTGAAAAGTGAAGCCAAAACATTTTGATCGCCCCCTGGTGTCTGGCTGCTATATAGGTAAATAAACCCCGCCCCCTCATGTAATTGAATGCGACGGGAGTCAAACTAAAAAATCCAATTACACTGCAAATACTTTATTTCCAAAGATGGTTTCTGTCATTTTAGATAGTTATTATTACACTGATTTAAGTTCAAGTGTTAATTTTACGAATAAGTTTGGTTTTAGTTATTTGCTGCTGTAAAAACGAGGTGTAATGTCTGAGTCTGCGGGAGTATGGGCGGGACCTTGATACCGCAGCTCCACCTCATGATCACTACTGCACAGATCCGGGTTTCAAATGGCGTAATCGCCGCAAGATGTCAACAGCTATTTCTGGGACATTTTGGCTTCATTTTTCTTCTGTAGAAGGAAGTGGAGACATGCCGTCCATCTTTTTTTACATCAGTCTATGGCCAATATCCATTAGTTTGAGCTAACAAAAGAAGTTTGTTTTGTTTTTTTCTTAGGCCTTTTTTTGTCAGCAAAATAGGAAGCTTGGGTCAAGAGGTGGTGAAAGATGGATCAAGATGGAAGGAAGGAGGAAACTCAGTATTTTGGATGCCTCAGTTCTTGGGACATAATTGTACTTTGCAACTGTTTTTGTTATTTTTAGGATTAAATATGTTCCATGTCTTGTTCCATTTGAATTAAAACAACGGAGCTACGGCTATCAAAACAACACTATCATGCTGAAGAGATTAGAGGATTATGATGGATCTTTAACCTAAATATTTGTTCTTGACTGCCCATATTGTTATTGTGACCTTATTATTTTTGTAGGTTTGTATGTAATCTATATATGTTTGGGCTTTTCACACTTGGAATTGTTAACACAACTTGTTTTGATAACTGCTTGTCCATTTGTGGAAATTTCACCATTTAAATCAACTCTAATTGTTGACAAAAGAAAGTTCGTCACTGAAATATCCTCAGATACTGAAACAATAACATGTGAAAGCTTCTGATTGCACAAAGTGCAAAAATATTTAATGCATGCATTTATGATTGGTGGCCTAGTGTTTGGTTGGTTGCCGCATTGTTTCAAAGTATACCTTTGGCACCACAATTCAGAGTAGCTCTAGAACAGGGTGTCATAACACAGAGTTAAAAGTGGCCTTTACCTGGGGTTAAAATAGACTTTTGGGGTTAGGCAAAGGTATACTAAGTGTAAAAAATCCTGTTTACTTTTTTTTTTTTTTTTCTTTTTTTTTTTTTCTTTCTTGAGGACATGTGTTTGTTTGTGTAGTGGTTAGAGCTTTCAACAAGTCCAAGGACAAAGTGAACCACCTGATCTATTTGTGTCTTGTTGTGTGGATGTGTTTTCCCAGTGGGGTGTTATAGCTTTGAAAGAAGAAAAGGCATAGAAGGCGTAGTGCCAGCAGTGCTCATCCAGGAGCCTTGTTCTTTACTGCTTTAACACTCCACCACCCAATCAATAATGGATCATCAATTACAAATAGGCTGTTTACAGCATTCAGAATGTAAACGTGTACACCAACATTAACATTTTATCGAAATCATGTGTAAGGCAAAATAGCATTAGAATAAGGTTTAACAGGAACATCTCACATGTGTTCAGCTTCATCAGTGCACTGCATGCCTTTAACCTTTCACACAGATGGATAATCACTATTATTCATTTTTAATAGGCATTCCCACTGTGACTCTATTTTTAAACCTAACCTTATTAATAATACTCATTTCTCATGAGTGCAGTAAAATCCTATACAGCGTTCATTCATAACCAGATATGTGTATGTTCAGCAGAGAAAACAGGTGAAGTTTTATGACCATCTCTCAGGCAAGTGTCTTACTTTACTACTATGTATGTACACTACTGTTTTTGGATCGATTTAATGTATTCTTAAAAGTATTAATTTCTTTAAAAAACTGACCCCAAACTTTTGAGCATTTAAGACATTTATGTTACAAAAGCCTCGATAAGCGTAAGAGACTTCTTTCAAAAACATTACAAAATTTTACCGACTCCAAAACTATAAACGGTTTTGTATTTTTGCTGTTATATCATTTTTTTATTATTAGGCCTACTTATAATATAATAAATGTAAAATCTATTACATTTGAAATCTAAATGTAAATATATCTAAATATATCCACCTTTTTCCGACGCCCCATGATGCTTTGCATGAATTATGGGAATAACTTCCATTAATCTGTAAACAATAAGTGAAAGGTTTGCTCTATGAGTGCAATAATAAGCTTTCTTAAAAAAAAACTGGGTACAATTAAGTGACATTATTCTACTCACCCTTCAACCATCGAACATTAAAAGGAAATTTAAAAGGGTAAAAGCATTAAGAAGTTACTACAACCGCAGCAATATTACAGATGTGTTAAATATCACTGTAGTAACATTATGTAATTTGCATTGCTTTAATCAAAAATGTTCATTAACTTTAGCATTGAGTGATAATATTTCATATTAAATGCTTTCCGTCATTTTGACAGATAACAAATACTGTATTTACCTGTTTTAAAAACATTCTAGTAAACACTGCTAATATGGATAAGTAAAAGTAAGTATAAGTAAAAAGGGGAGACAATTACATTTTAAAGCATCCGTGTGAAAACAAACCTGAAAGGAGACGTGAGGATTTGGGGAGAAAAAACTCGAGAGATTCTTAGTGCATTCCAGTGATTCATTCATGGAATATATCGTAAATTAAATTGGGAGGGCAGACGGAATACAAAGAAAAAAAGAAAATAATCAGGAGGACAAGAATGCAGCGACTGAATGAGCTTTTGCCTCAGATATTCTTGTCACATTAAAACACCAAGCGTTATGTTGTTCTTCTGACGTCTGAAAATAAAACATGAAGGGAAATTGACAGCTCATTCAGTCTGATAAGGATTATTTGTAGCGCAACCTTATTATTTGAAATGATTGGTTTCAGTCTTTTTGAGTGGAAGTTCCCCAAACCGGAAGCACCCAAAAATGAAAATTCTGTCATTAATTACTCACCCTCATGTCGTTCCACACCCGTAAGACCTTCGTTCATCTTCGGAACACAAATTAAGATATTTTTGATAAAATCCGATGGCTTTCTGAGGCCTTTATTGCCAGCAAGACAATTAACACTTTCAATGCCCAGAAAGCTACTAAAGACATATTTAAAACAGTTCATGTGACTACAGTGGTTCAACCTTAATGTTATGAAGCGACAAGAATACTTTTTGTGCGCCAAAAAAACAAACGATAATGACTTTATTCAACAATATCTAGTGATGAGCCAGTTCAAAACACTGCTTCATGAAGCTTCGAAGCTTAACGAATCTTTTGTTTTGAATCAGTGGTTTGGAGCGTGAATCAAACTGCCAAAGTCAAACCATTGAAATTTCGAAACACTTATGATGTAACGAAGCCTCTTTTACTGAAATCACTTGACTTTCACGCTCCGAACCACTGATTCTAAACAAAAAATTAGTTAAGCTTCATGAAGCAGTGTTTTGAAATCGCCCATCACTAGATTGTTGAATAAAGTCGTTATTTTGTTTTTTTGGCGCACAAAAAATATTCTCGTCGCTTCATAAAATTAAGATTGGACCCTAAACTAAAGTGTGACCTTCAAGACGCAATAGGCTTGTCAGGAAAAAGGTGGATAAACAGAGCCACTACTGCTGTATGGACACCTTTTTTGTTCCACAGAAGAAAGTGACATGGGTTTAGAATCACATGAGAGTGAGTAAATGATAGCAAATTTTTTTTATTTATTTATTTATTTATTTTTGTGAACTGTCCCTTTAAGCATATAAGCGATCAAAAGGATTTTAAGATCCGAAGCATAAATTCAGTCAAGTGCATCCAAACTTTTGACTGGTACTGTCAAACAGTTTTTCTCCCAGCACCTATAAGGGAAATGTATACGGTTGTATATTTGTATTATTATAAGAGTGCTGGTTGGAGGCCACAGTACACCAGCTCTTCTCTTCCACAGTCCCTTTGAAGCTGAGCCTGTTGGCACTTAACCCAAATCTTGCACTCGGAGAGCAGTGTGGGAACCAGTAGGGGGGGAGAAGGAGGCATAGAGACAGGGTTAATGAGTCTGTGGGAGAATATCAGTTCTATGGGATTTTTTAATGGACCATTATCAGTTAAGATTGTCTTAAGAATAATTTATTATATAATGTTTTGAATATTTGTTTTTATATTTTAATGTATTTTTGTTGTTGTCTCTATATTACTATTGCAAACACTCACTACAGTAATGCTGTATTAATATAACTGTTCAGTGACCAGAGGAAAATCATATATCCTGTCTGAAATATTTATGTAGTAATACAGTATATGACCCCTGTAGGTTCAGGAAGTGCAAAAAAAAGAAAAAAAAAAAAAAAGAAAGAAAAAGCCACCCAGTGAAACTTTCCGCTTATTTTAAAGCCTTTTCTTTTATGAATAACTGACCAGAAATTGCTATCTGCATTTGTTGCCAGCTGAAATGCATTGCTTTCATGTCCTTTTTAGTACAGTGGGAAGAAACCTTTTCATTAAAAAAAAAAAAAAAAAAAAAACCTTTTTTCTCTATACCTCAGCTTCATCAAACTTGTGATAGCTGAATGGGTGTAGATGAAATTCACATTGTAAAGTGAGGGGCATTATGGTTCATTTGACCCATTATATGTTACTAAAGGACAGTCAGTCGATTTATCAATTGTTGATAATGCAGTGAATTTTGTGTTGTTGTTCCCTTTTTGCTGATAGCATTATTAGTTATTTTGCCCATCAGAAGAGTGAAATTTCAACCTTGGACAAAGTGAATGCTATTAACACACACACACACATAGTGCACAAACCCAAGGCACTGGTGAACCGCCTGTTGCTGGTCCCTTGTGTTTCTCAATGGTGCTGTGTGGAAGAATGCTGCCGACCCCCACCGACACCTCCAGCCCTCATGCATTCATCACCACTGCTGGAGGAGTGTATCTCATGCCTCCCGCCCCTCCTCTGCTTTATTGTCCCATTCTCCTCGCCTTAAACCATCAACCCGTAAACAATCTGGACCATATCACAGCCCTAGATAACACATGAATCTCCTTTGCCCTCTTATTCACTGGTCACTAGTAATAGATTTAAATTCATTATTGAAATATGCACGTTTCTGCATGTAAAGGGCACCCATGTCTGAAGCATTGCTTGCTTGGTCATATCTGTGGTAACCATTTAGATTGCTTATTTTAGTTAACATATTTGGGGAGATGAGGTAAGATGCCCCCTTAAAAAATATTAAAAGCATAGAAATTGTTTTATTTATATATATATATATATATAATATTTTATATATAATATATATATATAATATATATATATAATATTTTATATATATATATATATATATATATATATAACAATTTATATCATTAATCATTCATATCCAAACATTTGCATAATATAAAAAACATTATTATTATTATGTAATTTACAAAATATACAATTATATTTTCTTTCATATTCCACATGTATGTTAATATTTGAATATGATTTTGTTGGACTGTAATACTTCTACACCTTTGAGAAACTTGTTTTATTCTGTTGATACTTTTTGAAAAGGTTTTTAACCAAGTAAATCCAAATTTAGTCTTAAGGTTTTTAGAAAAAATGAATCTTAAACAACTTATTTAGTTTTGTTTTTGAATAACTAAACCTGGCTCTTGCCATGTACATTGCCATAAAAGCTGGAATGGCATTAAAAAAGGAAAGAAAATGAAAAATTAAGCCACAAGCAGTAAAATCCAGTCGGTTCAAACTATTTTATTTTATTTTATTTTATTATTTTATTATTTTATTTTATTTTTTATTTTTATTTATTTTATTATATATTTTATTTTATTTTATTTTATTGCTGTCAAAGGATTAATCACGATTAATCGCATCCAAAATAAAACTTTGCTTTTACATAATATGTGTGTACTGTGTATAATTGTGTATATTTTTATATATATATATATATATATATATACACACACACACACACATATACACACAAATGTTTCTCAAATATGTATGTGTGTATTTATATATACATAATAATTATACACAGTAGTACACATATTTATGTAAAAACAAACTTTTATTTTGGATGCGATTAATCATTTGACAGCCATTTATTTATTTATTTATTTATTTATTTATCTGTTGCCTTTGGCTAAGTGGCTTGGTCTTTCATATTTAAAATAGTTAATATTACAAATAATAATTATTATGAATAATATACTGTTGTTATTATTATGTCATTTACAAAATATACAATTTTATAACCTATGTATTCAACATATGTGCGAATATTTGAAAATGAAAGACTAAGCCCCAAGCAGCAAAATCCGTTCCAACCTCTGATTTATAACCATCAGTGGTTCCAACTATCCAAGATAAAAACCCATTGGATGAGCAAAGCAAAAAATCGAGCTTGTACAATGGAGGGCTGTTTTCGTGTCTGTCAGTAGTTGAACATTATTGAAAGGAGTAAGAACTTGGGGAGGGGTTGGGGAGAAGAGGGGGTGGGGAGACAGTGGGAGCCGAAATCATTTTCCCTCTCATACTGTGAGAACGCGTAGAATCGCATCTCTCCAAGTGGACGCGCGTTGGTTTGGTTTCAGACCCCGATTGATTCGGCCAGCGTCCGTCCGTCCGGTTCTCAGCAAGATCACCGATTTGCATTCGGTCTGTGGCAATGGAACCATAAAGGAAGAAATTCCATCGCATTGAGAAAAAAAATAGAAGTAAACAAATACGACCAGAGAAGACACCTCACAAAAGAAGTGGACATGGAGAAGCGCAGAGGAGATACGATATAACAGATCGGACAAAACACATCAAGGATTTACTTCTCGAATTGAACATTTTTGGTTTCCAGGAGGTTATAAAATTTTTATTCTGCTAGATTTCTTAGTTACACGCAAGCATGAGCCGAAAAGAGATGAGGTTGTGTTCGAGATGCTGGAGCGTGCCGATGCTCTCTGTCCTCCTGGCTGTCTTCTTGACACCGCTGTTTGCACATGGTAAGATTTTTACTTGCATATCAAATCAGCTGATAGTTAAGACTCAGTAGCCTTCAAACACGAGGAGGCATGACAGAACAGCATCACAAAATGAGAATGTCGGTCAGTAGTGCAGCCGCTGCTGGGTTTTCCAGCGCGTAAATCATGACTGCGCGCCGGCTGCTGCTGCTGATGTGCCTGGACCAGCGCCGTGTAAATGTAGGTTAAATGTCGAACTGGGATATTTGGGGATTCGTCCAAAATGCACAACATTAATTAACCCACATTAAAAGGAAGGACACCACAGAAAACATCTGCAAGCAATTTGCAGACCATTTTTGATCTTTAAATAAATGCTCATAACGCGCAAATTTCTTTTTCCTCCTGGCCATATTGTGCAGTAGTATTCGTAGTAGTAGTAGTAGTGTAGAGTTACTGCGCTGTGATTACTCCACAGTGCAGCTGTTGTCACTATGGCAATGATGGAGGTGCACAAAAGCAGGATTAGAGCACCAAATAATTTATGCTCGGACATTCTCGCGCAGCAAATCACACTATTTATCCGTGTAGTTTGATTTTACGCACAGAACAAGAATGTCTTTGTAGTTGTAATGGTCAGACACTTGGGTTATTTAAGAGATTGTATCGTTCAGCAAGGGAAGGATGGAGGACCAGCCCAATGGGAGCGACTGCTCGAGCAGTGGTGTGTTTAAAATTCCGATAGATCACTGAGCATTAGAGATGATCTCATTGAAGCGCTCTGTGTTTATGTAAATAAGCTGGTCTTTTCATTAAATGATATAAAGTATATTGGTGGTTAGAAGGTTTATTGTCCATCTAGGTGGATGCTCAGTTTCTGCATTTTGTCGCCCAGCAACAGGACAGGAAAATATGGTGTCTTGGTGTTCTTGAATCTGTTAATAGAAATATTGATGTCCTTTATCTATACTAGTATATGTTCTTTCTTTTATCACATTTTACTTGACGATGCCCCAAACTGCAGTAGATCAGCTGTACACCTTTGTTAAAGCTGCTGTGATGGCGGTTAGTGTGGTCAGGTAAAATGATGTCACCGGTGGCCATGCCCTTTGTTAGCTTCATGCATGTACCTGCTTTTGATTTTAGTTGTTCCTTCCATGTGAACAAGAAGGAATTTTTATAAATTAAAAAGCAATTTTTTGTATTCTTTGCTGACTGCTAGAAAATGGTCATTTGAGCAGAAGACCAGAAGAGTTGAAGACACCGCCACTGGCTATCATAGAAAGCCTTTTCCAATCCATTAGTTCCTTATTGGTGCGGTGAAACCTTGCGGGAAAATTTGATTTGTGCCAGTATGTGATTTGATAATGTATTCACTTTCAATGCTCTGATCAGTATATGCTGAATCGCCTTTTTATTGTCACAAGAGTCCAATGGACACACTTGCCATTCAGCTGCTGCTAGGGAAAAAAAGGTGTTGCCCGCCTCATCTTGCCTTGATTTCAGTCCGATTCTAATACCATTTTTTCATACGTTGACCCATGTATGATTAATAGTATATATATATGTATGTGCCACCTGTTACTGTGCATCAATCCAAAAGCCATGAACACTAAAGCAGGATTCTGATCTCAATCCCCTTGATTGAGGAGGACATCGAGAGACATTGTAACCCTTGCTCGAATTGATGTAATGCTGTATGTTGTCATATTTATCAATCCCTACAAATGGAATCCGGCGTTCTGAATATTGGCTACTATATTCCCAAATGAGCCAAGACATGCAGTTTTAGTCATTTTCAATGTAACATGTCCAATCCTGAGTATTTCAAGGATTGCAGTTCTTTGTTCCAGGGATATGATGTCATGTACACAGCTACGTAAAAATAAAGGTTCTTTATTGTCATTGATGGTTCCATGAAGAACCTTTAACATCCATGGAACCTTTCAAGGTTCTTTAGATTATTCAAATGTTCTTCACACTAAGAAAAAATGGTTCATTGAAAGGTTCTTTGTGGAACCCAAAATGTTTCTTCTGTGGTTTCACTGTGAAAAGAGGAACCTTTATTTTTAAGAGCGTCTTGTGACATGAATATGGCATTTTTTGTCACGAAATTATGGTTGTTGTGTGGATGCATTTGTGCATATGAATTGGATGGATTTGTAGGCAAAAGGGCTGTCTTTTCAGATGGATCTGTTGCAATGTACTCAAAAACAACAGCTTACACATTTTAGATGGTTTTAGGTGAGGTTAATCAGATTTGCATTCATTCATAATCGTTTGCTGACAAACAAAGTCAGTGCAGTCTGTTTTCAGAGGAAGGAAAAAAATGCATTATTGGTGATTGGATTCATTTGTTTGAGTAATCTCTCCACCTCCTTCTTCTTTTGAAGACGTTAATTTACATTAATCTTCAATGCCTTGATTCTTTTAAAATGAATTAATTTAAAGCAACCAAAAGGAGGAGAGTGAATTATAAAGATGTGCTGTGTTAATGTGGGCTGCTGCCATTTTGTGTTTCATCAGAAACTGATCACCCCACCCTTAATGTATCTACCGTGTGAATTCATACATGTAATGAAAAGCCATCATTAGCTTATTTAATTAGCTTATCAAAGTAGAAAAATGGCAGAGAAGATATACATAAAAAAATCAGGGGTCGTGCAGATGCTAGAAAATTGAGTAGTCTAAAATATTTTTTTGTTAAAGACTTAGCGCATATTTGTTTTTCTGGGTGTTTCTTTTACTTGAATTTGTGATGATGGTTTTTCACACGGCGCGTTCGAGCTCTGCCGTTGCATTCGCTCTGCACAGTGAGGGCAAGCTGGTTCCCATGGCAACACATCCCTCCTCCATCCAACCACCTGTTGAGTACAGAAATGGAAAGATTTATGCATTGGGAGGTGGAGAGACGTCCAGTGGTAGCGGTCTATGTCTCAAGGTCAAAAGATCTGACTGTTAATACCTGCATGATTAGTAAAGGTAAAATATTCCATGGAGGGATGGAATCAAAATTCACCCCCTGTTTTTTTTGCGCAGAAAAACAAGGCGTTTCACAAAATCCCATTGAATAGAGGCATTTGAGTTAAAAAAAAATTCCCTCTACATTTTCCACTGCATTGCATGAATTTACTCTGCATCCTTCTTTATTTATATTTCACATATGTGCTTAATTCTTTTCGGTCTTTGCAATGTTCTGGAGGCATACAGTGATTAAGGCGCTTGATTCGATGATTGATCATCAGATCACTTTTGGCAACAGCTCCTGGACGTACTGCTGGACATAGAGGTTAAGGCCAGTATTCCTCATTAACATGCCAGTGTCTATTGACCAGTCACACTGATGTCTTATTTACAAATTCATTAGCTTGGTCTGCTGTTTTAGGGTCCATTTACATGACACCATTTTCTACTAAAAATGGAAAACTTTTTATGCGTTTTGGTCGTTCATTTACACGACAGCAGCATTTTGGGGGCCTGAAAACGCAAGCTTTTGAAAACCGGCTTCAAATGCTAGTTTTTGAAAATAATACCATTATCGTCTCCGTGTAAACTACAAAAGTGCAAATTTGTGAAAACCGTGAGGTCATGCGCATGCGTATTCGGTGTTCAGTCGATAGGCACATAGTGTTTCTTTACTAAGTGACATCGCCAACTACTGGCCTGGCATGTATAATACAGCATTTTTAGTCGTTTTCGCGGATCCGTGTGAACGGGGATCGTTTTGACAATGTGGTCATGTACACGAAAACGCAAAGGAAAAACTTTTCCATTTTGTAGTACATCGTTGTTGTGTAAACGTACCCTAAAGGGCTTTCCACACTGCGCTTAACCCCGGGTTATTAACGATCTAAACACCGCTTTTAACCCTGGGTAAAGGAACGTTTCACACTTGTAAATTTAGAAGCGGGATTAGTACCGCTTTTTACTTTGGGTTATAAAACCCTGCTCTGGCAGGGTTAACCTCGCATTGCGATGCCAAACTTGTACAGTGTAAAAATGATGCAGTGTTAGAATGTTACATCTAGACGCTTAGGAACAGACAACCATAAGAAACTTTTCATGTTCTTTAATACACATTCCCAATCTTATTGTAAACGTTTCATGTTATTCCAAAGAAATGTTTTTATTCCAGATTTTAATATTCACGCACTTCCCTTCAAACCACCACTTTTCATGATCCAATCAATTCCTGATGGATGAAACTAGATTTTTTTTTTTTTTCTCTTTGAATATCCCATCTTGGTCGTATGAAAGTGAAATTGGTTGTAAACTGGAAATAAAAGCCAACATTTAATGCTGACTTTATAGAAATCACGATGTTACACTAGACCTATAGATGACAGAAAAAGCGTTAAATGAAGCTGTTGGGTCCATGGTTTCTGACTTGTACCTCCCACAGTTCTTGCTCAGGCAGTCTGCCATCAGAAAACCATCTGAGATACAGACGAGCTGTCAGGGCTCTTCGCTGTCCTCCCTTCACTGTCTGCAGTGCTGCACAAACAAAGAGCTTGGCGTCTCCCCAAAGTCATGCAACCAAGACCCGTGGCCATCATTCCTCCAAGCCTGGCCACCAAATAACAAGTGCCAAACCCCAAATTACCTCCTCCCCTCTGGGCTGCATTGGGGTGCCTGAGAGAAAAAGGGGTAACTGAGTATTATGTAACAAGATTTGACCATCTGAGAGAAAAGGGGAAACACAAGGACCCTTTTGTGTCCGCTTTGCCTGGGGCCCCCCGGTTCCTCGCTTCTGTAGTGCGTCCCGTCTGGGAGACGCATTATGGCAGGAGATCTTTGATAATGCCATGGCTGTAAAGATCTGACCCAGATCTGGCTATTTAACCCACATAATCTGCAAAACCAGCATTCCAGCAAGTGTCAAATGTTTTTACAGAACAAATAGTCTTGACTGACGGACCAATTTGGCGTATTCTGCAAGAAGAAAAGGAGATACATGAAAGCGTATCTGAAAATCCTGCTTCTTAATTAGGTTACCGGCAAGTATCCATGACACGTCTGCTAACGGTTGAAGGACGCTGTGCATTAACTGTTTGCACTTATCAAATTCAGACCTTCCACACCAGAGTTTTGCTTTCTATCCGTAGTTTAATCATTGGCTGCTCTCTATATGAGTCACACGGAAACACCATTATACAATTTAGCAGATACAATAAACTGCAAATATGATTATGCTACTCAGATGAGAGCTTTATTACTTAGCATTGGCCATGTTAATGGTGCAAAACGCTAAATGTAGAGATCTTTAACTACACATCTGGTTTCTATCTAGTTAGATTGATGATGTCTTCCTGTATTAGTCATCATATTTAAAACTACTTTTGTATTAAAATAAACATAGGATTCATTTTTTTTGCTCTGTGCATGTTTTGTTAAATTATATCAGAAGCTAAATATATTTGTCCACAGAGAGCTTTGAAATTTGTACCTTTTAGTTTCATTATTCACACAAATCAAATTTTTAGGACTGACTGTTATTTCACAACATTACTGTTCCCATACAAAAAAAAAAGTATACTTAAGTATTCATTTTATTAAGTATACTTGAATTGAAGTAGTTCAAGTATATTTTTTTAAGTACACTTTATGTAGTAAGTATACTAATATCAATGTTCTAGTAGTATGTGTACTACTATTTCAGTAGTACTTGGGACTAAATTGGTCCATTTGTAGTATATAAAAGTATGCTTTTAAGTATACTTTAAGTCTAACAGTAGTAAACTTTGAGTATAACTAGTTTACAACTACGTTTTTCATTTGTACTGCAACTATACTACAAATTAAATACTTGTAGTACATTTTTTAAGTTTATGAAAGTACACTTTGAAGTATATTCTCAGTAAACTACTAGTTTAGTAGTTTTATTATGCAACTTGTAATTTTTCTTTAAGTAAACGTAACTTCATGCTTAGTTTACTATTTATATATTATTTTTGCATTATGTATACTACTATGTTCCTATTTAGGTATTAATTTTTATACTTGAAATATACCTTTAACTGTACTTTAAGTAGATTTGAAGTAAATTCCTATGTACACTACTAGTGGACTACACAAAAATTCACATAATCAGAATTAGGAACATATCTGTTTTCTTTATAAATCAATATTTTCAAACAATGTAAGTTAATAAGACAGTATGTAAAACTATGTGAAAAATTATTTAATATGCTACTCAAAAGAGTAAACAACTTCAAAGTATACTTAGAATACTTAATTATACTTTTAAGTATTTCAAGTATAAGTATAGACCAAATATTAGGGATGCACGATATATCGGCCTGATATTAATGTTATCGTTATCGGCCCAATAAGAAAATTTGGCCCATATATCAAAACCGATAAATAATGGATTATTTCCTTCAGCTGAGACACTTCAGATGCACAGTGTGATGGTTTTAAATTGCTTGAAATATGATTGGAGTCACTTCAAAAAGGAAAATACAGTTAAGTGCAACATGTGCAGCGCAAGTCTGTCATATAGGCTACATAAAATTATAATGAGAACATTATAATCGTGTGCTTGGGACATGACTTTTAATGGTGAAACTTTTTTCATTGTAATCAGGCTCTCAAAAATTATATAAAAATGTGGATTTAGATTTATCGGCTAATATATCGGTTATCGGCTTTTGAATATAAAGAATTATTGGTTATCGGTATCGGCCAAAATTTTCATATCGGTGCATCCCTACCAAATATACTTAGACTTTTCTGTCAGTATAAGTCAAGTATACTTAAATGTAAATTTAAGTATATATTTTCTGAGAAGTACATAAAAAGTAGACTGAAAGTATACTCTCTTATTTTTAAGTTTAAAAGAAGTATACTAATAGCACAATTTAATAAACTTTTTTTGTAAGAAATTTTACTGTATTTTTAATCAAATAAATGTGGCCTTGGTGAAGAGGTGTCTAAATATCCGATTTCACATGTTTCTTTTCTGTTCAGTCTACAGAAAATGAAATGGACAAAGTTTCATTGTTTGTTGTGTTGGGTGTGGTGTTTATTCTTCAATAACTGATTTGTGTTTGAAATGCATATTAATCTACAGAGATCTAAATGCTAATTTCTAGATTCACTAATGTCTAATGTTACCACAAAGGAGCTGTATCAGATTCATCTCCGTCAGATTTGTCACATAAATACTACATTAGTGATTCACACTCACTAATAAAATCCAGACCAAGCACATCTGGCCATTTTTGGGAGCCTTTTTCTAGAGGAACATCTCTGTGCCAAAGATCTTAGTCTCCACTGTCACTTGTTATGTCTCTGACTATATACTCAGTTTGTTTCTTTATTAGTCACTGGTTTTAAGTGAAAAAACAGATGTTCTTGGAACAAAAATGTCCTGGCAGTACAGAAGTAAATAAACTCATCATCAATAGAGCGGTCAGATAATGGCACAGGAAAATCAATGCAAAACAGTCATCTTTGGAAACAACCGTCTTCAAGAAAGAGAGACTGTCATGTAATTTGCTTAGACTTTTGCTTTGTGCGAGAGGAAAGCAGGATCACAAATCCACTGTGTTTTAAAGCACACTGTTGACTGAGTCCATGTACTTGTTCACAAAATATGCTTTTGCCATTCCAGAAATTCATACAATTTCCTGTGTAGTGGAAGCCACAACATATTTCTGAGCTTTCAATACACAAGTGCTGTATCTTTGTTCGTGTTCAACTGTTATAGAATTGTTTTACTAATTCATTGGGAGAATATATTCTTGTAGTATTGTTTCTGGGCATATTGTGTAAGATTGATTTGTTCATGTTATTCCAAGGAAAGTAATGTAAACCTTCATCACTGCAAAAAATGATTACTTAATGAGTTTTTAGTGAATAGGTGTAGTATTTTTTAGTTATCAATATGTAATTTATTCTTACCTCTGAAAAAACGTTTATTTCATTATCACCAAGTCCTGTTATTTCTCAAACACCCGACATATAGTGACATTTTGTGACTCAATGGATAAAATGAAGTCTCTCTTTACCCCCCCCCCCCATTGAATATCATATTCACATTATGGCTGGAAAATTGATTATGAACACTGTGAATACTTTAATGAAAATTACAGTGTTGTTGGATCGGACCCGATAAGATAGAAGATGGCTTTTCTGGTGGTCAAAGATGGTGTGTCTTTTTAGCTAATCGTTACTCTGCTGGGAGCCCCTATGAATCAAGTCTCGACCCCTAATCCCTAATCCTGTCTTTGAGAACCATGTACATTAGTAAAATAATTGCACCTAATCTCAAGGCTTGCTAAAGGAGCTTTTTAAACATATTAGGAGACCTACCACTGAGAAGGAAATAAGCAAGGAGTTAAATACATTGCATTGTTTGGATGAATGTAAGGGTTTTCATTGATTTGTTGAGTTCTCCTAACTGTAATCTGCTCCTTTCAACAGGTAACTCTGTGGTGGGAAATGAAACTAAGGCTGATAGTGCTGTTAATGTGACCTCCTTGTCTACCGCGGGTGAGGAAGAGAAGATAGAGGAGGTGTCACAGTTCACCAGCTTGTCCAGCACCTCAGACCTGACTCGCACCGGACGAAAGCTCATAGATGAAGAAGTAGGTAGTGGCATGCAGGATGAAGTCTTCTCGCCAACTCCAGGAACTCCAACTTCCAGTGAGGGTGCCACTTCCACTGTGGCAAGCCCTGAAATCAGCCCCGACTCTGCTGAGACCGACCACTTGATTCCCCATGGGGCTGTTAATACTTCGGAGGAAGAGGAACAGGAAGTGAGAGAGAATGTGGGGCAGCTAGTGCCTACACAACCACCCTGGCAAGATCCTAAAGTAGACACTGTGGTTGACCTTGACCAGGAGACATCTCCCACGACCCCGTCCCAAACTCATCCACCTTCCCCCTCTGACGTCACCGTAGATTTCTTCGACTCCAGCTCCCGCCGCAAGAACCTAGACCCACCGTCTCTGTCACCGCACGAGCTTCAGGGTCGTGACCCCACCTCCTGGGCCATGCCCAACAACTATGACTACATGACGCCCTACGATGAGAGTGTGTCTCCCACTAATGACGATTACCCCTACAGCAGCACTACTGAGTCTTTCGAAGAAGAAGTCTCCACTACCCCTCCTCCCAAACGCTTCCCTCCTCGATTGCCCGCCAACCCTGGTTTCACGTTTCCCAAAGGAGCCACTGTGAACGAAGACCCCCGTGCCCCCCCTGGTGTGATCGACTCAGTTAATGGCTCAGACTGTCGGCAGGGCTTTGTCCGCACCAATGGCACCTGCAAGTCCCCATGTGATCTGCAGCCCAACTACTGCTTCAACGGGGGCCAGTGCTACGTCCTGGAAGGAACTCAATTGCTCTGCAGGTAAGCGTTTAGAAGAACCAGATTATTCACTAATGGCTCATTTCCACCGAGCGGTATGGTTCAGTTCATTACAGTATAGCACGATTCAGGACGGTAAACCCTGATCTGGCTTGTGTTTCCACTGCCAACAGTACCCTTACTTGACAGGCGTGGTGTATGCCGGAAAGTAGCGATCGACATCATTCTCGCGTGAAAAAGAAAGTGACAGTAAACAACAATGGAGGACATACAGCAGCTTTGTTTGAGCAAAGGCTAAAGGCTGCAAGGAAAAACAGCAGAAAAATACACATTGTGTTGCAACGGTATTGTGTTGTTATTCCCCATGTAGCATGGTGCAAGCAACGATTCTCTGTCAACCAATCAGTGTTCTGCAGAGTGTAGCGCCACCCTTTTGGTACCGGTACTATTGTGCTAGGTACCCCAACAGAAGGGTCCCAAAAAGTGGTACGGTACCTTTCAGAATTAGGGTACCATTCACAACTTCTGTCGATGGAAACAGCAAAAATTGCGTACCGTACTGTATTGTACTGAACTGTATCGCTCTGTGGAAACGAGCCATAAGGCAAGAATCTCTATATTAATTTTGCTCATCCTTATAGTTTGGTTTGTTTAGGACAGGTGTGCTGTTACTTTTCTAGGTGATTAGACTTTCAATTTTCGCTTAGTGGATTATGAAAGAGGTGACAAAATCCCATAGGCTTACATTGAAGGTGTGACTCGATCCATATCTAGCGGCCAGAGTACTTGAGGGTCAGCTCTTCTGACTTGGGCCAGTAAGCAACCACTTGGCAATCATCCAAAACACCCTAGCAACTTCACAGCAAACATTCAGAACACCTTAGCAACATGGCTGTGTGCCATTCAGAATTGAATCGAGAGTGTCTTTCAAATTCCAATTCAATTCCTAATGTAGCGAATGGGATACAGAATTGGAATGTGACTGGAATTGGAAAGAAATTCAACTATAATTTTTTAACTAGAAAAACAAAGTTTGTCAAAATTTGAATATTGGCTTTACAAAACCTTATTTGAAAGTTGTTTAGAAACAATGTTGAAAACCTTGAACTTTAAAGGTTTAGAGCAGGGGTGTCCAATCCTGCTCCTGGAGGGCCACTGTCCTGCAAAGTTTAGCTCCAACCCCAGTTAAACAGACCTGAATCAGCTAATCAAGGTCTTGCTAGGCATACTAGAAACTTCCACCCGCCTGGAAGTTTCTAGTATGCCTAGTAAGACCAAGTTGAGGCAAGTTGGACCTAAACTCTGCAGGACAGTGGCCCTCCAGGACCGAGTTTAGACACCCCTGGTTTAGAGGCCTCAGAGAGAACAACACAGATAGATGGACAGACGGACAGATCCTTTTCCTTTCATTCCAGTTCAACTTCCTGTGGTATGTGGCAAATTTCGATTCAAATTCACAATCATATATTGAAAGGGAGCCGATCTGAATTCTGAAAGGGAACCAATCTGAATTCTGAATTTTGCACATTCAACACTACACAAACCCCCCACCCCAAAAACGCCCTAGTTTTTGCATGAGCAAACACCACTGGTATTTTCTTCGGAAAAATCAAGTTCTAAAATTGTAATGAAATGGAGGGAACCTCTCAAGAAGATTGGCCTTCCCTCATGGCACATCTGGTCACAAAGGGAACTCAGGGCTTGCACAAGGAAGGCCGAGTGCTGAGGACCAGAAAGTACCACATGTTTTCCCAGATTCTTTATGAGGAAAGTTTATTAGGAAACTTCCCTCTTGCTGCCAGATTATTTTGAGCACAACTGTTTTTGCCCAACCATGTGACCAAACATGAAACATGCACACTAGTCTAGTCACACAAGTTTGTTATGAAACCTGGCTTGTTTTTATGTGTCTTGCAATATGCCTACAATCCTCTCTTTTACTAGAAAAATATTATTAAAAGTCCAATTTAGAACAATGACAATAACACTGGGTTCACTATCACTGCAAATACATTTACCATAAAAGCAAACGCAGGGCCTGTAACTGCTATAAAGAGGTCATCATGAGGATTATGTTTAAGCTGAAAATAAGTATGAGGAGATATGAAATTCAGCTTGTTCAAGGGTAGATTAGGTCAAAACGGGGGGAGGATGCTTGAGAGCCAAGCTCACTGCTTCCTGAAAAGCAACTACTATATTTTCTTTACAGAAATGTCACACATTGATGATATTTTTGGGGTTTTGGTTTGGGTAGATTATGCTGTCATGGGTTCAGGTGATCTCAGTACTGCAGAAATGTGAAATTGATCGTCATTCTCCCTCCACAACTCTTCCTAACACACACCGGTTTTAATTCACACTGTGATTAAGATCTAAGACAATCCCCTCGCCAGCCAGTGACTATTAACAACCTCTTCATGGTCATAAATCTCTTGTACCTTCCTCCTTTTGGATTTGTGCAATGACCCTGACTGTATCCCCAACCTTTGTCAGTCCAGAGGTCATGGTTAGCTGTAAATTTCAGATTTAATCACATTTATTCTTATGAATTTCATTCCTAACTGAACATTTTATTCCTCAGAGGTTGCTCTATCATAGCTCATGAGATTTCTCAGTTATGCTTCGTACAAGGATTGTGTCTCAGATGTTTTTCCTAAGACATTGTTTGAATTTAGGATGGTTTACATGCAGTTTGCAATAAATATAGAGCTATATGCATGAGTAAATAGATCATTTCATTTTGTAAGATTGTGGGAAATGTTTGAGTACATATTGAAACCTCTGGTTTTTGATTGATGATTGAGGACAGTTTGTTGAGATCTATCTCTTAGAGGAGATATATGTGAGATTACTGGGGTATTTTCCTCAGGAGAAAACTCTAAGAAGCAGGAGACTCTGTTTAATCTCATTTTTTTTTTCCCCTAGGGGAACAAACAACTGTCTGTATGCCAGTTGTGCTGGATTAAAAATCTTTTTTTCTCCCTTTTCCCCTCTAAATAATACTGCAGTAACCTAATATGAGCAGTCCATGCTCATATTAAATGATATTGCTGAAAACTTACTCCCAAATACTCCTCTCACCTAGTCATAATTACAAGTGTAATTTGTTACATCTCTGAATAAGAGCATCTGCTAAATGTAATCAAATGTGATTTTTCTGAGCCTGAGTTCCTCACCATGCTCATGTACTTGTATTGTACACAGACGTTTGCCCTACCAGTAACCCCCCCTTTGGGACCGGTTCCCCTACTGACTCCCCAAAACAGGCCTAGTCAAAGTGGGTCAGTGGAGCTCTGGGCAGCTGTGTCCCATATTGGCTTTGTTTATATGAGACTAGCCTGAACACACTGATTTATTTCCCACTGCAATCTTATTAGAGGATGAATGTTAATGGCTCAGACTTCTTTTCAGAACACTGTCCTTCCCCCTCCCCTGCGCACGCGCCTCTCTTTTAGTGATCTATCAAGAGCTTTCTGTAAGTAAGTGTGGACATATGACAGCTGTGCTTTCACTTCAGTTAGAAAACATGTTTTTAACTGTGATTCTAGACAGTGAAAGTTAATGTTAACTTCCCAGAGGACTTTTTATGCTCTTTCATAGCTCAACAGACCTAATGGAGTTCTCAATTACACTACCATTCAAAAGTTCAGGAAGAAAGATGTTTTTTAAACTCTCTGGTGCTCCTCATTTAGGGGTCACACTTTTACTCCTTCTGGTCAAGTGACTGAACACCTGAAATGCAACTTTTTTTTTTTTTTTTCTTTTTTTTTTTTGTAAAATGTAATATATTTATGTTCAGTAATATTTTTAATTTAATAACTTAAAAGTAGTCATATATATATATATATATATATATATGACTACTTTTAAGACCATTTAACCTTTTTGAATCAATTCACGATATTTTTTTTTTTTTTTTTGGGTATGTTCACATAGCAATTGCCACAAAAGTCACCAAGTGTCATCAAAATGTAAAATGTTTCGGTCAAAAGTGACTGCACCAGATGGTTAGAGAAATGCTTTTATTCATCAAGGATGCATTAAATTGACACTATAGACTTTCTATTTCAAGTAAATGCTCTTCTTTTGAACTTTCTATTCAAATAGTATCATGGTTTTCACAAAAATTATTAAGCAGCACAACCGTATTCATATGATAATTCATGCATTCATGCACATTTTCTCAAAGGAACGCAATACTTTTTGCGAGAAAATCCTAAGCTTCATTGGGAACACAATACTTTTGCGAGAAAACCTTACCGACCCCAAACTAAGTATCAACTTTGTATGAGATGTTTATTCTAAAATAAAAATAGAAATAAATTTGTTAATTGTTAGCATACAGAGTCATGTTACTTCTACTCAAAAATGCTACGTCAAATTTCTGGTTTGAAATCCGTGCACCTGTGCATTGGCGAGCTGCAATGAGCCAATGAAGTTGCCAAAATGCCAGAAGAAGGTGAGGCAATAGGAAGTAGAGTCAAAAAACCGCTGCCTACGACTCCTAAACTGTCTCATTCATTTTTTTCAGCTTTTTTATTTTTAATTTTTTGCTGTCTAAAAGAAACTGAGATGTTAAAGAGATTTCACATGTGATTTTTCCTTCCTGTGGGGTGTTAGTCATCCACAGGAGGACATGGAAAACAATTTCAGAGAGTTCAGAGAAGTGAGATATGTGGAGTTTAGAGGGGAAAAAAATCAACTGTGAGTCAGACTTTTCTTAGCGTGCCAGCATGGAAACAGATTCACACACAAAAAAAATGTTTTTGTCTATGTGTTGAGATAATGTAATATTCAAGCAAAATTATTTACTGTACGCATCAGGTTTTGTCCCTGACTGTTTGTCTCAAAAGTTTGTTGCAAACCTCCCAAATGACTCATTTTTATGACGTGTTTCAAAAAAGATTTGTTTATTGAGTGAAAGATTTGAGTCATCACTGAACAATCAGAAAAGTCCCTACATACATTTTTATTTATTCATTCATTTAAGTGAAACATTTATCTAAATACTGCTGTTTATATATCTTATTTTGTAGTGAAATAAATATTTAGATAAATACTGCTGTTTATATTTGTTTTGCTGTTTATATTTATTTAAATACTGCTGTTTTCAATTCATTGGTTTAATAGTTGAATTTAGTTAAAAATTATCAAGTTTGTTTGTTTGAAGTTTGTTGCACTAAGAAGGATCCCGGTTGTACTGTTTTTTTTAAATTGTACAAGTTCATTTAGATTTTGAAGATCAGCAAACGCTTCATTTTCTAGATAGATGGAGTGTTGTTGTGACAGACACAGTTGGACCTGATTAATGTTTGGTCTAATCCAGTCCTGATCCTTCTCAGTCACTGGGTTATTACCATTGCTGGTCTCCGAGTAAGAGCGTTCTCCATCTGGGATCACCCTTATACCACCCCAGGGATCCGGCAGGGGATCAAGTGGGCCGCAGCATCTTAAAACCCAGTCAACTGAATATTGCAAACATTTGTAACCCTGGTGATTTGGGGTTTTTATTCAGGAACTGAGGAGTGATGATTGCAGCATCAGTGGTTAAACCACATGTTTAGAGTTAATGAAGGGTTGCTGCTCATGGTGTGGCTGTGTTTAGGATGACAAGCTGTACTGACACTTAATTAAGAGATGGTGAAGTGCCAAGTTTTAGCAGATCTGCCTAAAGACAATTTTACATGGTCACCATGAGTTTCCAGTTCATTTTTAATAAGAAAAATCTTGTACCCCTATCAGTGTACTGTGTAAAATAACCATTAGAGTAAAGCCTGGGTTTATTGTTAGTCATTTTAGTAAGAATGCATCTTCTAAAAATGTTGTTAGCACTGCCAGTGAACATGCAGATATTGCTGACAATTGATGATTCCTCACTACCGTACCTTGCCCTGTTTTTACATATTTAAGGAAGCTATACATTAGAAACTTAGATGGAACATTTTGATGAATATGAATATTTAAGATGCATTTTGAGGCTAAGTTACATTTATTTCTATAGCGCTTTTCACAATACACTTTAAAAAAGAATCTTTAAAGAAATCATGGTGTTAATGTTTATAATATCTTCATGCCTTATATTCGCATTTAGCAGATTAGAGCTGGACGATGATATAGTTTACATTTTGCAACAATACAAGCAATTAAGCAGTTGAAATATGCTATATATACAGTATATTGCCCTACGCTTGTATACAGTATGTGGATAAAGTTGGATATACTTTATATATCCAACTTTATATAAAGAGCTGGGCAATAATATAGTTACAGTTAGTTGAGCTTTGCTATATATCACTCTACGTGAGTATACTGTTTGTAAGCGAATAAAGTTGGATATTATATATATATATATATATATATATATACATATACATATACACTACCGGTCAAAAGTTTGGAATCGGTAAGATTTTTATATTTTTTTTTTAAAAAAAGGTTCGTCTGCTCACCAAGGCTGCATTTATTTAATCAAAAATACAGTAAAAACAGTAATATTGTGAAATATTATTACAATTTAAAATAACTGTTTTCTGTTTGAATATATTTTATAAAGTAATTTATTCCTGTGATGCAAAGCTGAATTTTCAGCATCATTACTCCAGTCTTCAGCGTCACATGATCCTTCAGAAATCATTCTAATATGCTGATTTGCTGCTCAAAAAACATTTATTGTGTACAATTGTACAAAATATTTGTGTACAATATTTTTTTTCAGGATTCTTTGACGAATAGAAAGTTCAGAAGAACAGCATTTATTTGAAATATAATCTTTTGTAACATTATAAATGTCTTTACTGTCACTTTTGATCAATTTAATGCATCTTTGCTGAATAAAAGTATTAATTTCTTTAATTTCTTTTCAAAAAAATAAAAATAAAAATTCTTACTGACCCCAAACTATGGAACGGTAGTATATAATGTTACAAAAGCTTTGTATTTCAGATAAATGGTGTTCTTTTGAACTTTCTATTCATCAAGGAATCCTGAAAAAAAGTACACAACTGTTTTCAACATTGATAATAATCATTAATGTTTTTTGAGCAGCAAATCAGCATATTAGAATGATTTCTGAAGGATCATGTGACACTGAAGACTGGAGTAATGATGCTGAAAATTCAGCTTTGCCATCACAGGAATAAATTACTTTATAAAATATATTCAAACAGAAAATGGTTATTTTAAATTGTAATAATATTTCACAATATTACTGTTTTTACTGTATTTTTAATTAAATAAATGCAGCCTTGGTGAGCAGACGAAACTTCTTTTAAAAACATTAAAAATCTTACCGTTTCCAAACTTTTGACCGGTAGTGTATATACAACTTTATAATAGAGCTGTGCAATAAAACGTTTAGATTTGCTAAATAGTACACGCTTACCCAGTACTGTTTGTATCTGGGTAAGGTTGGTTATACTTATAGTAGTTGTATAATTCGTTATTAATTTGTTTGTTATAATAATTCATTATCTGGTGTTATCTGTGGAAAATTTGTGAATTGGATTACTAGACCTGTCTTAAATTTTCATTGGTCTTGGGAAATATTGTTTGCATGACTGACTTTCGATTGATTTGCAGCATTTTATGACATGTAAAATATGGTGTGTAATCACACTTATGCATATTTTTGAGAACAGAAAAGGTTTCTTGACATTTTTATTACAACAGGAAAAACTATCTGTATTTATATTGTTCTTGAAAGAGGAAGAGATAACAGAGCAGAGAAAGAAAGAGAAATGGTGAAATGGAGTGGAACAGAGGAGAGGTTTGGTCTTAAGTGAGATATTAGTGATGGAATGACATGTCATCACTACATCTGTTTCAACTACTGCTCGCTACTGCTCAGCTGGGGCTGTTTGGCATCCATCCATCTCAACACCCCATGCCACACACACACATGTACACACAAACACAGTCTTAGCCGCACCATCTGTCCACACGGCAGCTTCGTAAACTGCCCATATTTATACACAGAGATTAACAGCACAAATTCAACCCTCATCTATCTTAGACCAACATTTCCAGGTGCACTAGCATAGTCAAGGTATTAACTAATGGTCTTTTTAAGATAATACTGGATGATCAAGAAAATTTTGCTTGGTTAAAGGGATAGTTCACTTAAAAATGAAAATTTTATGTTGTTCCAAACCTGTATGACCTTCTTCTGTCTAAACAACACTGAAGCCCATTGACTTTCATTGTATGGTGTGATAGGGGCTTGAGCGGTCACAAGAAGATTCACACCGATATGTAAACACTAGTGATGTCTGATTCTTGAACAAATAATTCTTTTGAGCCAGTTCTCAAGAAGTAAACGGTCAGGCAGGTTCACAAAATCAAACTGAATCGAGCTTTAGTTCCGGGTTGATACAAGACGCACGGCCAAATCAAAAAGAACCGAATGAGCCGGTTCAACCCACTGTCAAAGTTTGCCGAGGATTACCGAGGAGTGAATTGACAATACTATGCAAGACCGAGGCACGCACTGGAAATATGCTTATAATGACAAGTGTTGGGGAAAGTTGCTTTTAAAAGTAATGTATTACAATATTGCGTTACTCCCTAAAAAAGTAACTAATTGCATTACTTAGTTACTTTTTATAAAAAGTAATGTGTTGTGTTACTTTTGTGCTACTTTTTCTCATCTGGGCTGGACTGGCTTGTTTGTTTTTCTTCACACCAAAAATGAAATAAATAAGACTCAGGCTGAAGGAAATGCAAATTCACACCTGTACAGTAGAGGGCGCAGCTCAAACATACCTCAAACATACATTTTCAGCTGTGCTGCCATTCAGTCTTTTGTCAGTCAATAAATAAGGTAACTTGTGTAAGATATTTGAAAAAGTAACTCAGATATTTTGTTGTAAATGTAATAGTAATGCGTTATTTTAGTTACTTGAAAAAAGTAATCTGATTACATAACTCGCGTTACTTGTAATGCGTTACCCCAACACTGATTATGACTCCTATTATTAAATAACATTTTATTAAAACATGCTAAAACCTTTCTGTTGAGAGATGTAAATAAATTTTACTATGGTTTATTGTGCATGCTGATTATATTTTAAGTTGTTAAAGGAGTTTATAAGACTGCTTTATTCTTTCTATATACTTTAGACATGTAGATTATATCCGCAATTGTGCATCAATGACTGTAATATGTGCTGTAGGTCCGAAACTTTTAGGAAACTTATCCAAGATGTAGGCTTCTCAATATTGTCATATCCGGCATGAAGGGTCAGTAAATTAAACTGTGACCACTAACACCATTAACTTAAATGGTTAGTTGACCCAAAAATGAAAATTATGTCATTAATTACCCTCATGTCGTTCCACACCTGTAAGACCTTCGTTCATCTTTGGAACACAAATTAAGATATTTTTGATAAAATCCAATGGCTCAGTGAGGCCTGCATTGCCAGCAATAACACTCCCTTTTTCAATGCCCAGAAAGCTACTAAAAACATATTTAAAACATTCATGTGACTACAGTGGTTCAACCTTAATATTATAAAGCGACGAGAATACTTTTTGTGCGCCGAAAATAACAAAATAGCGACTTTATTCAACAATATCTAGTGATGGGCGATTTCAAAACACTACTTCATGAAGCTTTGAAGCTTTACGAATCATTTGTTTTGAATCAGTGGTTCAGAGTGCCAAAATCACATGATTTCAGTAAACAAGGCTTCGTTACGTCATAAGTGTTTTGAAACTTCAATAGTTCACGTGACTTTGGCAGTTTGATACACGCTTCGAACCACTGATTCGAAACAAATGATTCATAAAGCTTCGAAGCTTCATGAAGCAGTGTTTTGAAATTGCCCATCACTAGATATTGTTGAATAAAGTCGGATTTTTTTGTTTTTTTTGGCGCACAAAAAGTATTCTCATCACTTTATAATATTAAGGTTGAACCACTGTAGTCACATGAACTGTTTTAAATATGTTTCTAGTAGCTTTCTGTGCATTGAAAATGAGAGTGTTATTGTTGGTGATGCAGGCCTCACTGAGCCATCGGATTTTATCAAAAATGTCTTACGGGTGTGGAACGACATGAGGGTGAGTAATTAATGACATTATTTTCATTTTTGGGTGAACTAACCCTTTAAGTGAATGAAAGGTAATAATCAGCAATATCCGTTCACAAAAGTAACTTTATTTGAATGTATGCATTGACACAAATGACTTTATATGTTTCGTTGATATAACATGACACTGAGTTGTTAGAAAAGAAATGCATAGTGACATCATACTACTAATATCTCACTAATTGGAACATACCAACTCTTGCCTCACCAGATAATTAATAAATAAATACAAAAGATGATTCAGAACAAGAGTTAAAACCAACACCAGTAAATACAATAAAAAGGATGGATAAAACCAAAACATACATTTGCAAAAACATTTCCATAAATTAGCTCGAATGAGCGCTCCCCTACAGGTTCACGCTTTCTTTAAGGCCACGCCCACTCAGCTAAAACAGGAAATACAAACCAGCAAACCCCACATAAATATTATAAAATGCATAAAACAGTGAGAACACAATAAAAGCAGTGATGGAAGACAACTTTAAGGTCTCTCCATCACATATGGACTAAAAAAGAGATATTTTCCTAAGTGTCGTCTTTTGTGCTCCAAAGATGAAAAAAAGTCATAACACGAGGGTGATTTAATAATGATAGAGTTTGCATTTTTGGCTGAACTATCCCTTTAACCTAGTTAAGTAGCTTGGTGGTTTGTGTTTTGTAGTCTAACACACAAACTCACTCAGTCTGTCAGATGCAGTTATATCAGATTTTCTTAGAACTTCTCAGAATCCATCTAACCATCTGATTTCATTTCACATAATAATATTAATATTTGGTAAACGGGCCCATTGCTGTAGGCTCTGTTTGGGACGACAGCTTACACGGGATGAATACGACTGATTGCATTACAGTTTTGACTACTGACACAGTCAGAAGGTTGTGCAGTTATAAACATGGATGAGAGAGACAGTGGATGACGGAAGGAGATGAATAGGAACATAAGAATGCAAGAAAGAAAGAAAAGATCTTGACTAAAAGCCCTGAAAAGAGGGTTGGGTTGGAAAACAGGGGAGAGAATGGGTGTATAAGGTAATTTAGATAGCATGCAAACTTTTGCCGAAGAAACAAACACGGTTAAGAGAGTGTTGAGATCTGGGAGGGTGGATGAGAAACAGCTGAGGGGCTGAATAGACAGGC